>WEKX01001233.1:81792-101000 GCA_013390025.1 Pitta sordida | reverse complement strand
GTTCATCTCAGTGTCACTCTCACTCTGTCACCCAGCACCACAGCCCTGGAGAAGCTGTGGTGTCCGTAGGGATGCTCCGTGAGCAGGGACACAGTCATCCCCCCCCCAGCCCCTCCCCACACTCCCCTCAGCTCCTGAGGAGCAGGCAGGACACAGGCACACAGAACCAGCTCCAGACTCTTTAATCCTGCACCCTCAGCTCACAGTTCAGCATCAAGGATGCTCTTCCTACATGGCAACATCCCCTGGACCTCGTGTCCCCCCCCGGAGCCACACGCTGCTCTCCAGACCCCTCCCCAGGGCTGGCTGCATCCCAACAGCATTCCCAGCCTGCAGGAGCCTCTGGAGGAAGAGCCCAGCAAGCCCATGGGGGAACCTCACAGTCAGGGGGGTCGTGAGGCCCCAGCCCTGCCTGGAACATCATCCCCAGTGAGCAGGTGCCATCCAGGGGGACAGACACAGCCTCAGGTTTGGGGCAGCCAGGGGATGGACAGTCACAACAACGAGTTTTGAGGGGTTCCTTGCTCTGTTTTCGGGGTGCTGCCTGGTCCCTGTCCCTCACTGCTCTGCTCCCCTTGCACCAGGGCACCGTCCTGCCGGGGCGGTGGCAGGGCTGGTGAACATATCTCAGGGGACAAGGGGACAGCATGGCCCAGTCTCTGGCTGTGCCACCTCCTTTGTGTCCCCAAGGGGCTCCCTCTGCCTAATTCATGGTCCCAGGTGTGTCCTCCTCTTTCTGGGGGCAGCCCCGGCCCCTGTGCTGGTCCCGGCAGTGACTCTCAGACATCTCGGCGAGGGCATCAGCCATGGCCTGACGGACACTCTCGGTCAGTTCAGGGACATCCTTTGGGCTCAGGCCCTTCGTTTCCACCTTGGGGAGGATTCGGATGGTGCACGACCCTGGGAGAGAGGGGAAAGGCCAGGGATGCTGTTAAAGGAATCACCAGGAACCACCTTCAGCACCAGCTGCCTCCCCACACCTCAGTGTCCCACAGGGAGACCCCCAGGCCCCACGTGCCTCATCCCCACTGCCAGCCCTGCCCTCTGCAATGGGAGCTCTTGTCCATCACTTACCAGAGGTGAATCTCTTCTCCTTGATGCTGAAGAAATCCCAGTACGGGGAGATCACGATGGGGACAATGGGAACCTGCAGGACATGGAGGGTCTGGAGTGTCCTCCACACAAACCCCTTCCCCAGCTGAGACTCCAGCTCTTGCTGTGCCCCAGGCTTCAAGCAGGTCCCTGTCCCACCCCCGTGTCCTGCACAGCACAGTGCCAGTCCCAGGGGACAAAAATGACCCTCATCCTGCTGTCCCAGGATGTCACCCCCATTCTGCTGCACCCAGGGTGAGCAGAGAGGGAGGATCACGGGATAATTTCAGCTGGAAAACACCTCCAAGATCATCGAGTCCAAACACAAGGATGCTCTTACCTGAGCCTGCACAGCCAAGTGAAAAGCCCCTCTCTTGAAGGGCAGCATGGACTTGTTCTGGTTCCTGGTGCCCTCAGGGAAAACCCACACCCGGAGCTGCAGGGGACAGGGACAGAGGTGAGCACAGACCCCAACCTGGGACCTGCTGCATCATCCCCTTTACCCCATGAGTGTTTCCCCCAGCCCCCCTCACGTTTTCACGCCGCATGGCCCTGGCTGTCTGGGAAATGACATCGATGGCAGTGTCTCTGTTGTGGCGGTCGATGAAGATGATGCCACTGAGCCAACAGGCCCAGCCCACCGTGCCCAGGTACAGCAGCTCCTTCTTGGCAATGGGCACACAGCGCTCAGGGATGACCTCTGCCATGCCTGCAGGAGGGAGGGGAGAGCTGGTAATACTTTCCCAAGAAAAATCAGCTTGGAAAATTCTTTACTGCTTGGAAGTTTAACTGCCATGCTGGACAAACCAGTTGAACATCAGGAATGTTTTTGGCAGCGCAGCCACCCCGTCCCTGAGAGGTGATTGCAGCAGAGAGGAACCCTCCAGAGAGGAGAATTACATCAATGCACAGACAGATTAAATAGTTATTTACACTCTAACAGAGCACCAGGTTGGATTTTTTTTTTTTCACTCTTGACTCAAAGGACTTTAAGTCGTTCCCAGTGGCTCCCAGAACCTCCCAGCCCTGGGGCTGTAGTGACTGGGCATCATCTGCTGTGCCACACCCGTGTCCCACCAGCTCTTCTGGCCTATGCCCACCACCCTTCCCTGCACAAATCCTGGTGCTGCCCTCACTGGGATTCCCCAAAGTGAGCCTGGACCACTCCTGCAGCACCACAAATTCTGCACAGGCACTGATGGGCACCTCCCCTCCCCTCCCTTGCACGTACCCAAGAGGTCAAGGGAAGCTTGGTGGTTGCAGACTATCACATAGGGCTCCTCGAGGTTCAGGTGCTCAGAGCCCTTCACCTGCATCTTGATGCCACAGAAGCGTTTGAGGGGCAGGACCACGGCACGGAGGATCCTGCAGAGAGGAACACGTGAGGGGAGGGGGGAACACGCCAGGGGAGGGGGCCTGCACCATCCCCAGGGAGCAGAATGGGCCAGCCCGGGGTTTCATGTCAAGCCTCGGTGTTTCTTTACTTTCCCCAGCACATCTGTGGCCTGTGTAAGTCATAACCAGCCTGTCCCCACCCCCAAGGGGAGACCTTGGGGTCTCACAGCAGCAGAACCTGCACTGGAGCTGCTGATGAAAGAGAGGGACCAGCCCAAACTGGTGGGAGAGAAAAGCCAGGCTTTGGGGTGTCCAGAGATGATGGGAGAGCAAAAAGAGAAGGAGTGGGATGGGGAAAGGGATGGGATCATCTCATGCCAATAAGGACACGATGAGCTTCACCTGGAGGTGCCCAGTTGGATCTGGGGGGGGACTGGGAACCCAGAGCCCAGAGCTGCAGGTACCCACAGCCAGAGGAGCTGGATCACAGCTGAAAGCTGGATGAGCACTGACAATGGATGTGCAGAGAGGGATAACTTTGAGCCAGACACATCCAGGTGGATGCAGAGGTTTCCAGGGACTGTCCCTGCAGAGGAGCACTGCAGGCACCAGGATTTCTGCTGTAGGTGGGGGAGGAGGGAGCCAGGAAGGGAAAACCAGCCCAGATACATTCCTGAGAGGAAATCACAAATCACCAGACCTGCAGTGCAGGGAAGAGGTGGAGGTTTCACCTGTGGGGAGTCACACGGTGATGTCACACCCAAGGAAGGCTGGACAAGGAGGATGGCAGTGGAAGGTGATGCTCAGGATGAGAATAACAAGAGGAAATGAGAGAGGAGGGATTGGAGCACCCTAATGGAGACAGAAAGCTGGGACACTTCAGGATGGACATGGGGCTCTGTCCAACCCACAGCATGAAGGGCACCCGTGCCAGGGTCCACATGTCCAGCAGTGACTGTCCCTGAGGGCACACAGGGGACAGGGCAGGCAACAGGGAAAGGGCTCAGCACCAGTGGGGGTGAGAAGTTTGGGAGAAGAAAGGCAGGCACGGCAGGAGAAGGAGGCCTGGAGGGTCCGTTGTACCAGAGGATCACCCATCCCTGCAGGCTCCCACATCCCTGTGCCAGCAGAGAAGCAGTGCCCTAAAGCCGGGACTAGTGCCAGGAATGTGCTTGGAGCCGGAGGCTTTGGGATTTGGCGGAGAGGGAGCTGGGCATGCTCCCTGTGCTGGGAGGTGTCCTGGGACAAGATAAGGCAGGATGAGTCACCTGGGTGNGGTTGTGTGCCCAACATTCCAGCACAGAAAGGACCAGGGAGAGAGGCTGCACTGAGAACATCCAACCTGTGACCACAGTCCTGCCGAGGGCTGAAATCCATCAGCACAAATCTGGGATGGCTCAGTAAATACCTCAAGCTCAGATATTTTTCACTTTGACATAATTATATCCCTCCTGGTATGTTATCGTGCCCAGGAATCCAGCAACGGGATTGCAACACCCTTGAAAGCAGCCAAACCTTCCTCTCTCGTGATGTTATCTCAGCTAATGCCAACCCTGAGCACGGGGCCAGCACCACTCACTGGGACATGACTGTGGCACACCTGGCAGCTGCTGGCACTGAGACATCCCAAAATCACAGAATTATGGAATGGTTTGGGCTGGAAGGGACCTTGGAGCCCATTCAGTGTCACCCCCTTCCATGGGCAGGGACACCTCCCACTGTCCCAGGCTGCTCCAACCTGCCCTTGGACACTTCCAGGGATGGGGCAGCCACAGCTTCTCTGGGTAGTGCCAGGGCCTCACCTCTCTCAATCCCTCTGCCAAAGCACCATTCCAGAGCCTCTGACCTGGCTGCAGTGCCTGGGAACCATCATGGGATGTGTGTTTGCACCCTGGTACCTCCAGCCTTTGCCAAACCCTCCCTGCCATCCACCCAACTGACAATCCCAAAGTTGTGATGACCAAGACCAATCCATTTTATGCTTTTTCTTGCCCCAAGGATCACGAGTCCTGACCCAGCTGGTGGTGTGACTCTCCCTCGGCATGGCCAGCACCTCTTCCCCCCCCAACCAAGATGCAGATGAGCCACATGGACATGACCACAACCCTTGCCATGGCACCAGGGCCCAACCACCAGTGGTAACTCAGCTGTGGGTATGCCCAGGGCAGGGAGAGCATGCCCACAAAACCACAGAGCTCCTCCACTACAGCCAAACCCAACCACCCCCACACCATCTCCACATCCCCAGGGCCATACTCACTTCATGTTCTCCACAGAGCGCCCCCAAGGAGCCACCAAGGGGGACAGGAGGGTGGACATGGCCACGATCCAGCCGTTGAAAAAGGCCACCTTGCACAAGTATTGGAAGGTGGTGCTGTAGTGGAAGAGCAGCAGCGCTGCCAGGGGCAGGAGGAGCAGCAGCCCCTGGAGCAGGAGCATGTCCAGGGTGCTGTCCCAGCCCCAGGGTGCCAGGAGCTCAGCCCACATCCCGGCAGGAGGGCGAGTGGTGCCGGGGATGCCGAGGAGCGTGGCAGGTGAATCAGGTGTCTCAGCGTGTGGGTGTTTGGGGCTGGGCCAGGGGAAGGCCCTGAGTGTATCCCACCCTCTGCAGAGGCCTGGGGACCGAGCAGCTCCAATGGGAAGGGGGGTACCCCAGCAAGGGTGGAGAGTGGGGTGAGTCAATGCCGGGACCCTGAGTCACCCAAGGTATGATAAGGGTTTGATAAGGGGGTGATAAGAGGTGGATAAGGGCCTTCCTGGGCTATTAAAAGCCATTGCAGTGACTCCAGATTGATATGACGAGATCTGTTGTTGTCCACGTTCTGGGAACCTCTCTTGGACACAGGAATGCCTCTTCCCCTGGGAAAGGGGATCTCAGCTGGTGGGGACAGCAGGAGCTGCTCCTGGTCCATGCCCATCACCCCAGCAAGGCTTGTCACACACCTGCTGGCACCGTGGCTGAGCCCCAGACCTCACCCTGCAGAACATGAGATTATTGGAAGATATCTCCCCATCTGAGATGACATCAGGCATGTGGTGACACTGTCCCACATCCCTCTGCTCCCCCCAATTTGGCAGCAGGAGCCCCCTCTGCCCTTCCCCTCCCAAACCCCAGCATTTGTCACCCATTCCCAGCAATGCCCCGAGGGGCTGAGCTCCACCACCCCCCCCTCCCACCCTGGGCTGGAGGCGATGCCAGCCCTTGCCCCAGTTGGCAGCCAGGGGCCGTGTTGCATTAGGTGTTTTCACAGGTACAATTAGCACCACAGGGCTGTAATTAGCGTCTCTGTCTGCTCTCTTGCCTTCGCACCGGGCACACAGGATCCAGCTCTGACCTGCCCTGTGGAAACTCTGGTCTTGCTTTTAGACACCAAATGCTGTCACTGCTCAGACAACTGTGGCCTGGGCTCAGCCACCACCAGCATCTCCCAGCCTGGAGGGTCCGTGACCCAAACCTTAGAATCATAAAATCATAGGAAGGTTTGGGTTAGAAGGGAATGGAAAATCAGCCAGTTCCAACCCCCTGCTGTGGGCAGGGGCATCTTCCACTGTCCCAGGTTGCTCCAAGCCCTGTCCAACCTGGCCCTGGACACTACCAGGGATGGGGAAAAGAGGAACATCCACATACCACTGCCCAGTCCCATCAGTTCTGCCTCTCAGAGCAGCAGCCTGTAAGCAGAACTGTGCTGATGCCTTCCCAAAACAACCCCAGTGTGTTATAGCAATGTCTGGAGTCAAAAATCCCATTATACCACTCCTGGGAGGGGTGTCACATTCCCTGGCACAAACCCAGCAGCTCTGCCCGTCACCTCACACAAGCACTCTGCATCTCTGCTCCCCTCCATGCCCACAGCTGCTCTTTCCATCCCCACTGCTGTGGGTGCCAGAGATGCCCCCAAGACCAGTGCTCCCCATGCTGCCAACTGGAGAGCGCCCCAGTTTGACCAGTGACCTGAGGAGGATTCAGGGGTTGTGTCCCCCACGTGTGTTGCAATTCCCATTGCTTCACCCTCACATTCCTCTCATTATTCTCATATTAAAGCTAAGATTGGGCCATATCTTGAGCCCACCCTTCCTGTCCACCACATTCCAGGTGACTCCTCACCTCCTTCTTCCCTTTCTGTATTTATGGGGAAACCTTTGTGCCCCGGCCTCTTCTCCCACCAAACTCAGCTTTGCTTTGGGATGTCTCCTTCCCTTCTGCTCTGCCCAGCCCGTCCTGCCACCTCCTGAGGAGGTCCCAGCTGGAGGAGAAGGACCTTTGTGCTGCAACCCAACAGGACCCTCCTGCTCTACACTTGGGGGCTTCTCTTCCAGCTTCAGCAGGAGCCAGGCTGGGGAAGAGCTGCCAATCCCAGAGCACAGGGAGGGTCCCCAGAGGAGAGGCAGGGCAGTCCCCGTACCCAGTGGGGCACCTGGAGGGGATTTAAGGTGCAGGTGCCTTTCTGTCTCCTCTGAGCTCCAGAAGAACAGCAGCCCTGAAGCCTCGTGCCAGAAACTCTTCTCTTAGGGACAGTATCAGAGCAGGGCTGTCACCCCTAAGTGGGGTTGGGAAGGTAGAAGAGGCAGGGGAGCATCTTCCAGGAGTATCTCCCCCCACTTCCTCCTGCCTCCTGGCGAGCAGAGGGGACACTGAATCCTGGGAAACTCCGTGACCTCCCTCTTTCCTCTATCACACCCCTCACAGCAGGTCCCTGTGCACTCCCTGTGCTCAGAGAATCACAGAGGATTCTGCTTTGGGAGAGACCCACAAGGGTCATCGAGTCCAACCCTTAGTCCTGCAGAATTATCCCCCAGAGTCACACCAGGAGCATCCCCCTCTGCTTCCCAGCACCCACCTCAGGCACTGATTTATCCCCTCTCAGGATGCCAAAGGCTCTGGGTGTCTCCTCACTCCCCCCCCAGCCCAGAGGGAGCCCTGCGTTCAGGCACGGAGCCATCAACCCGTGTAATTACAGAGGCTTAATTAGTGACAGCAGGGCGCTTTCTTAACAAAGCAAATTAATTACAGGCAATGTGCTGCACTGAGATCTGAAGGGACTAACGGAGACCGGGACCACCTGGGCTGGGGACATCCTCCCCTCTCCCCACCCACCAGGGCACAGCACAGCCCGTGTCGTGAGTCCTCAGGGACACAGAGACGCGTTGTCCAGTTGGGATCAGGGTGTCACCTGCAGTTGGGTGACAGGCTTTGTGGCTCACGGGGAGGAAGGCACCCTGAAACGATGGGTGTCATGGGGCAGCCATCCAGGATCTTCTGGAATCACGGGCTGGGATGTGCAGGAGGAAACACCTTGGAGCTCACAACCTCTCCTCCAGCACCTTGTAGTACTCTGTGGAGAAAAGGAGGAGCTGGGGGATGTACAACCCGTGGGATTGGACGGATAGAGGGAGCAGGGAGGGCTCAGCCTGGCACGAGGGCTGATGGATTGTTGAGGGCCATGGGGAGAACGTGTCCTTACCTGATGCTGGTGGCACATTGGGTCCCACCGTCCCGGTGGCACTGGGGGGAGGAGGTGGAGGCACTGCACTGTTGGAGAGGAGAAAGGACAAATAAGTGCTGGATTCATGTGCCCCCCTCGTGTCCCAGCTTGGGCTGGAGGTCCTGGTACACCCGGGACTGCAGGGCACAGGTGGCACAAAGCCCCCCCTCGTTACTCACGGCTCATCCTCAGCTAACGAGCCTGTCCCCAGGTACCGCACGGCCGGGACCGGCCACGGCGGGAGGGGAACAGGAGCGGGGCAGGGGATGTAGTGATGGTGGAAAATCACAGCCTCCTCTTCCTCTTCGCTCTGCGAAGGCACCACGGGCGCCTGCGGGGAGGAACAAAAGGCAGGGCTGTGCCAGGCTCCTCGTGTCCCCGGGGCTCTGCTCCCGAAGCACCAGTTCCCATGGAGACACGCTTGGGGTGGCCCCTGTCCCACACAAAGCCCCTGGGTCAGCCGGCGTGGGAACTTGGCTGCTGGGGACACGGGGAGGGGGGGGATGGCAGCCCCACACATGGGACCTCAAAACTCTGCTGGGAAGAGCCCCTTTGATCCAGCCACGGAGAGGCAACAGGCAGGGAGGGTCCAGTCTGGGCCAGCACGGCACTGGTGGGCACTGGGAGGGCAGGGAGGAGGGTGAATGCCTGGAGGTGCCAGCTGGCAGCGGGCACAGCAGCTGCCACAGCCCAGCTCTCGCCCCCGCCCAGAAAGCAGCATTGTTTCCCCCCAAGGAGATGAAGTGTTTCATATGATTTTGGTTCGAGATGGACTTTTAAATGACAGCCCTTGCAGAGCTCTTCCCAGCTGGGCTAAACGCCCCCCCAAACAGCCTGGATGGGATCTGTGCTGGCAGAGGTGGGAGCCAAACCAGCACAGAGCCCCAAAGAGCTGCACTGAGCTGGGCTGAGACCACCCAGCTTCTGTGCCCAGAGGGGTCCCACGCCGTGCCAAAGCTGGGCACGGTCATCCCACCCCCCTGGGCAGCCCTGGAAAGGTCCCTTTGCTCACCCCTTTGATCCCTCTGCCCATCCAGCACCCCTGGCCCTCACCTGGGCATGGCCTGGGGATGGCCTGAAGGACGTCAGTGCCGACATAGCCAGGCTGTTCATCAGCACCTGGTGCATTTGGGAGTTTTGAATCATCATCAACTCGATTAAATCTGCCAGAAAGCGAAGGGCTCTGCGTCACAGAGGGATCAGAGCAAGGGCAGGAGAAGCTGAGCCATGGGATGAGTGCCTGGGATGGGGCGGCACCGAGGCTCATCCCTGTTCCCGAGCACCGGGAGCAGAGCCAGCCTTCCCCCCGTCCCGATTTGGGAGGCCCATGCGGCATTTAAAAATTCTTTTGCTTGGATAAAGCTTTAAAATAGCCATTTTTCAGCCTTTTCTTCTTTGCAAATGTGATTAAACATCTGCTCTGGCTGGCTGGAGGCGGCTCACAGGAGGTGATTAGCGGTGCTGGAGGCACCAGACTTTCCACCCATTCGGAGGAGAATTGCTCAGGCCCTGGCAGTGCTCCAAGGCTTGGCAAAGCTTCTGCCTTGGCACCAGCTGGCAGAGCTGGTGTCCTTGGGGTGGCACCGCATGGGAGCACAGCGGGGTCAGCTCTGCTTTGTGCCATGACCAGCACAGGGAGCTCAGAAACCCCCAGAGGAGTCAGGGGCTGGGGCTGGACATGGGGGTGATCTGCAGGACCCCCAACTCTGTTCCCGGGAGCTGGGGCTGGGAGAAGGGCAGACTGGGGGTGCCTGGTGCCTCCTCAGCCCCTGTCTGGCTCCACAGGAGGATCTGGGACCCAGAACAGCCACACCGAGCAGCATCCCAGTCCCCTTGGTTGGATGTCCCTTGGCTGAGGTGAATCTGACTGCGGAGGAAACATCTCTACATCCCCAATAAAACAACCCCATTTGCTGCAGGGGTGAAATTCCCTTGGAAAATTCCTGTAAACCTGCCAGAGGGGCTCCCTCTGAGATCTTGCTGGTGCTGTGCACAAGGCCTGCCCAGAGAAGCTGTGGCTGCCCCATCCCTGGGAGTGTCCAGGGCCAGGTTGGAGCAACCTGGGATAGTGGGAGGTGTCCCTGCCCATGGCAGGGGTGACACTGGATGGCCTTTAGGGTCCTTCCAACGCAAACTATTCTGAGATTCCACGATTCTGTGAGTCCTTGTTGGCTGGAGCATGGGTAAAAAAGAGTTTGAGCACCCTTGTGCCCCATGTGCCAGACTCCAAAATGCTTCAGGTTTGCAGGGATGGGCTCCCAGGACACCCACGATGACCCCAAGCCTCCAGCAAGGAGCATCCCAGCACAGCCTGGGCGGTGGCTGGAGATGGAACTGTGAGGAAGGAGTGGGCCAGCAGCCAGGCATTGAACTGGTGGGGAAGGACATGAGGTTCTGGCAGCTCTGAATGGATCCCACCCATCCCACAGCACTCTGCGGGGCTGGGCTGGGGCTCTGTTTTCCTTCCACACCGATTTTCAGCATCATCTTTCCTCCATGTGTTTTTAAAGCCAGTTCAACATTCCCTCCTCCCCCCTAACACTGCAGGACTTCACCCATGGCTTGTCCCGGGGACCACGAGCCCCCCTGTCTCTGCTCTTGGCTCCCACAGCCCACATTGCAGCACCCTGGGTGCCACAAGGTGGGGTGAAGCCCCTAGGGACAGTTACACATCCTGCCTGGACATCCCAGGGGCTCCAGGACTGGCACTTGCTCCCACTTCACATGGCCAAGGAAGCCTTTGTCACCCTGGTTTTTTCCCTGTGCCCCCATGGAATCAGGGTTTGGAGAACAAAAAGAGATGGATTTCAGAGAACACCCAATCTCTGGGAGCATCCTGGGGTACCTAAAGCCAGCCCGGACTTCAAGGTTGGTAAAACCGCTCAAAATCCACCTCCCATGGGGTCAAACAGCCACCGAAGGATGGGGTGGCTGTCCCTGAGAGGCTGCAGAGGGTGGGCACAACCCCCCCCTGCCTGCCCCGCGGCCGGAGAAGGCTGGAAAAAGAGAAGAGGACGAAGTTAAGCTGGTTTTAGCGCTGACCTCCACTCCCTCTCCCATCACGCACCTCCCCGGACGTGCGGGGGTCCCGCGGGGGGGGCCAGGACAGCCCCGGGCCCGGGAAGCTGCTGGAGGATCATCAGAGGCTGCGGGGACACCGGCACAGCTCCTCGGGGACATGGCACGGGCCGGAGCTGAAAGGCAGGAGGGGAAGGGAAATCCCAGGAATCCTCCATTCCCGGTTTAATTCGGCGCCCTGTCCTTGGGGCAGCCGGGCGGGAGAGGGGACGGGGCTGGTGGCAGGGAGGGAGCGGGGCTGGCCCGGGGGCAGCAGGGTGGCAGCCTCGGAGGAGGGGGGTGGGTTGCTCTGCCCCCCCTTGATGGCACGATGGGCTCGATGAGGCGCTGAGTGACACGGTTTAGATGATGGGATGGTGATGGGGAACAGGTCGGACTTGATGATCTCAAAGGTCTTTTCCAGCCCTGTTCATTCTGTGATTCTGTGACCCCGTTTTTGCGGGGGTGCAGCCCTGCCAGGCGGGGTGAACCGCACACCCGGCGAGTGCCCACCTCTGGGGACATGTCCCCGTGCAGGGGGGCGTTTTGTAAAGAGCAGCTTTGCTGCCCCAGCCACCCCAAACCCCGAGCCCAGCCCCTCCCTCCTCTCGCCCCCATCCCATTTCCCACCCCCATGCCCACAAATCCAGAGGCAGAACCTCTCTGGGACTTACCCTGCGTGGGACGATGGAGGTCCCGGCTGAGGGGTCCCCCCAGACCCCACGGGGGTCCCCTGCTGTCCCCAATTCCATGGGTCTGGTGGTGACAGAAGCGGAGCTGCCGCAGGAACCGGGATCGTTGCTACGGCTGCCGGGGAGAAACAAACCGTGCCCGGAGGCTTGGCCGATGAGGAAAGTCCCTGGGCTGGTTTTCCCTGGGGTGTATCCGCAGGAAAGGTGCTTTCAAGCACTGGCAAAAGCACCTGGAGGGGCTGCAGCGTGTCCCCTGTGTCCCCCGAATCTGGGGGAGCTCTGGGATGTTGGAGCAAACCTGGAGAGGTGTTTGTGCGGGGAGGGTTGGGAGATGGATTTTGTTGAGTCTGGGGTAGCTTTGGATGTCAAGCTGGGGTTGGATCTGCCAGAATGTGCCTGATGGAAACAGCCCTGCCTGTCTGTCACGGGTCTGGGGGCTCTGCAGGGGGAGGGAGAAGATCCTTCCACCCCATGGGGTGTCCCCTTGCAGAACCTCAGGAACATCCCCCCGTGCACAGCCGAGGCACAGTGGCCTGGAATGTCACTCAGCCTCAATGTCCAGGGAACAGTTCCAGGTCCCCTGGGTCTGTCTCCCAGCTTGTTGGGCCATTTCCCCAGGGATGAAATGACCAACCCCAACATCCCTGCCATGGAAACCTGGGCAAGGTGTAGCATGAGCACAGACTGATGGCACCAGAGCCTGGCTCCAGCCTGCTGCTCTGCCCTGCCATCAGTCCCTCCCAGGGGGATTTGTGTCCAGCAGACCACAGCCAGCTCAGATTTTCTATTTATCTCCTCCTTTTAAAGAGCTCTGCATGTCCAGGCTCATCCCAGGGAAGCACTGGGGCTGGGGACAATCTGCACGAAATATTTAATCCCAATTGATCCCAACCCCGCTGGCCTCAGGTATCACCTCCACCTCCACCAGCTGCATTTCCCGGGCTGCTCCTCCGGGTGATTATTTCCACCGATATTACATCCCAAATCTGCCGTGCACCAGTGGCACAGATCTGGGATCTTTTCCCAGGAACTCAGCCTGCAGCCAGCCCTGCTCAGCAGGCAGGGACACAATCTCTCCAGAAACTCTTGTTCTGCCCCAGAACGGCACCAAACCCCCCACCTCAAATGCCAGGGGAGGAGCTTTCCAAGGGCAGCTGCCTCAGCCTCTGCTGTTGGCTACAGTCGGGTTATTTTCTGCTTGATTAGGTTTTCCTCGGTGTTCTTAATTTCTCCAAACCCCTCTGGATTGTTGCTCTGCCTTTTGTTATAACTCCCAAATTCCCATTATTTGCACATTTAATTACTGCGCTGATTCCTCCTCCTCCTCCTCCTTTCTGGCAGAGCCTGAGGAACAGAGCCTGGCTCAGTCCTGCTCTTCTCTGGAGGGATCTTATCCAAGGGATGCCAGGGGACCTGCTTGGAATGTCCTCAGCCCTCCCATGGCAGCCTGAGCCCCTGCGTGGGTGAGGAGAAGGAGAAAGAAATAAAGAAGAAGGAGAAAGAAATAAAGAAGAAGGGGAAGGAAATAAAGGAGAAAGAAATAAAGAAGAAGGAGAAGAGAATAAAGGAGAAAGAAATAAAGAAGGAGAAGGAAATAAAGGAGAAAGAAATAAAGAAGAAGGAAATAAAGGAGAAAGAAATAAAGAAGAAGGAGAGGGGAAATAAAGGAGAAGGAACTAAAGAAGGAGAAGGAACAAAGGAGAAGGACAAGGAAATCAGGAGAGGAAGGAAGGAAGGAAGGAAATAAGGAGAGAATGGAAGGAGAGGAAGGAGAGGGAGAAAGAAAGAAAGAAATGAAGAGAAGGAGAGAATTTGGAAGGTTTTCTTGAACCAAAGCAAGCACCAACCAAGTGCTTCAGCCCAGTGTGTGTTGTGCAGCTTTGTAGGACATGGCTCAGGCTGGGGTCAGCTCTGGGCTGTGCCAGGCTGCCGCCTGTCCCCATGGCATGGCCCCCAGCACCTCATGTCAGCCTGGCTCTCAACCTTCTCCAAAGCTCAGGGTCACTGAATTGGGGCTGCAGATTCCAGGGCGGGGGCAAGTCCCTGTCTGTGGGCAGGAGCACTCAAGGTTCGTGGATGAGCAGGAGGGTTGATGGTCAGATGGATGTTCAGGAAACCAGAGCCTGGGCAAGTGTCCAGGCACACGGGGTGGGGTCAGAGGCAGTTGGGCCTGTATTGTCCCCAGGACACGGCCCAGAGACACTTCTCATGGGTAGAAAGGATCCTCCAGCTCCATCCTTCACCAAAGAGGTGGAGTGAGGACCCCCATCAACCAGCCCACCCACACTGGGGAGAGGTGACAGCCCAGGATCAGTTTATACCTAGAGGTGGCACATCAGCCACCCACATGTGCATCGTAGGAAACCAGGGCCCAGGAGGCATCAGAGGAGTCTGTGGTCCTGGTGAAAGAGCCAAACCCAACCCCCAGCATGAGATGTGTGCCCAGGGACACCCTGAGGATGCTCAGCAGATGGTTTTGCTGGCAGCCCTCCCTTTGGAAGCCCTTGAGCCCTTCTCTTAGTGTGAGTCTGGGATTCCCTGTTATGGAAACCCGTCCCTAAAGCTCCACCCCACATCAAACCCGGGGCCGGAATCTCAGCCCCATCCCGTGGTTTGGCAGAGGTTGGGCTCCACCAGGAGCTTTGCTTTGGACCAGGAATTCTGCTCCTCAGGACCAAGGTACTGGCCCTGAAACAGGGGACCAGGAGGGACGATGGACCCTGTGCCACCCCCTTGGGCATGGACATCTACCCTGTGTGGGGACCTGGAGCAGGAGCAGCAGGATCCAACCCCTCTGTGCTCTCTCTGCACAGGTCTCTGCTTGCAGTACAAGAAGTAAACATTTAACAGTAATAAAACTTTAGAAAATTAGCCAAGTAGGGGCAGCCAGGGCACGAGGGGTGGTCATCAGACCGGGAATACCGGGATGGTGATGCCTTGAGCTGGGATGAGCCACACTGTGATATGGCCTGGCAGCAATGACATCCTGTACTGCCCTCGGTAACTGGGGGATGGCAATGAGGTGACAGCACATCCCTTGTGCCATTTCCCTTCTCTGGAAAAAACCTGGAGCCAGAGAAATTCCCGAGTGAGGAAACACCAGCAGGAGTCAGCAGCCTTGCCTAAGACTCGTGGAAGATGAAGTAAACACCACTGAGGCAACACATCCCCCTGCAATCCCTGCCGGCTCCTGAGGGGTATCAAAAACCAGTCCAAAACCAGTTTGTCACTGCATGTGAGGACAAACCCCGGGGTGTGGGGTGGCAGTTTGACAGCTGCTGTCCCCTGTGCTGTGCCCCTGCTGTCACAGCCACTCAGGCACACACCTCTTGGAATACTCTCTGGACTGGAAGTGGGTTTAAGCTTCTCAGTTGGAAAGAGAACCACAAAAAGTACCACTTTCCATTTCCAGGAGGTCTCCCGCTGCTGGTGGTTTGAGCCTCATCTTCCGCAATCCATCATCCAGTCACTGGTGTCTCCCTTTCCTCCAAATCACCCTTCACAGACCCTTTCCTTCCACGGAGCCCAAACTCAGGGAGGAGGTTGTTGGTGCAGGGTGGGGACACCCCACTTTGCTGTAAGGTGGGATGGAGGCAACACAATTAGTAGTTTGCAGTAATTGGTAAACGAGCTTTTGTCACTTGCAGAAAGGTTCCTGTCAATGACTTCCTTTGGTTTGGGAAGGGCTGAGTCATCCCTGATTACCGACACGCACCGGCAGCGATCCCAGCGCCGGAGGAGGATGAAGGGGAGCGCCCGTGGCTGAAGGGCAGCCTCCGGGGAGGTTCCCTGGGGATCTGGCAGGGACACAGTCGCTGTTCCCCGCCACCCACGGCCCTGTGTGGCCGTGCTGCCACACCAAAGCCACGTGCCAGGGGCAAATCACAGGATCACAGGATATTCCGAGTTGCGAGGGACGCACAAGGATCATCGAGTCCAGGTTCCACGTGAATGTCCACCCAAGGATTGAACCCACAACCCTGGAGCCACGGGCACCACGCTCCATCCATCCAAACCTCCCACCATCCAGCCCATGGCACTGAGCTCCTCATCCAGTCTGACCTTAAACACCTCCAGGGATGGCGACTCCACCACCTCCCTGGGCAGCCCATTCCACTGAGGGATCACTCTCTCTGGGAAAAAGCTCTTCCTCACATCCAGCCTCAACCTCCCCTGGTACAGCTTGAGGCCGTGTCTGCTTGTTCTGGTGCGGCACCCTGAGAGAAGAGATTCACACCTACCTGACTTCAGGTAGTTGTAAACAGCAATGAGGTCACCTCTGAGCCTCCTCTCCCTCCCATCCTGTTCCCTCCAGTCAGTCACCACCAGCCCAGTCACGGTACAACCACCCCATGTGGGACCACCATGTGCTGGTCCAGGTGGGAAGCCCAGAACGAGCTGGAGGGTCCCAGGCAGACCAGGATTTGCAAGCCAAGGAGTCTGTCCTCATTTATTTTGCTCTTGTTCCTGCAAAAAGCAACGATGACCCTAAAGCTGGCGGGACTGGGCAGGTCACCCCACCCCAGGAAGGAGGTTACACCATCCTCATGTCTCCCAGCTCATCCTCGCTGGAGGGAGGGCAGGAGCAGCTCGGGAAGATGTGGGTGGTTGAGCCTCACCTGAGGGATTCCCGTGGCTCCCATTGGACAGTGATTCCTGGGGAAGGGAAATGCTCATCCCACGGTGATGATTTGCCGACTGTCTGTGGCCTGTCCCACCATGGGAACCAGACTGGCCGCCTCGAAAAACTGGGGACAAACCCTCACTACCAGATGACACCAAATCAACTGGACTTGTGGGGTCACATTGGGCACCTCCAGGCCACCCCCAGCCCCAAACCAGATGCCGTCGGGAGGTGCCAACTGGGGCACAGGGTGATTTGCAGCAAGGGTTGTCCCACGTGTCTGGATGCTTTGGAAAATCAAATGATCCCGTTTGGGTGTTTACATTTCAGTGAAGCCATGAGATGTTAATGAGCCTGGCCCGGCCTGGGCAGCCTTTTGTGTCAACATAACCCGGGGCTCAGCCTTTGCAGCGCGGGGCCACTCCTAATTACAGCAAGCGAGGCCTTCGAAATATTCAGGATGCAGCTCTTTTATCTGCATTTTGTTTAGTTTACACAGCAGTTCTTGTGGAGGTCTTTGAATAGTCTTTGAACAGCGGCCGTTCATTCATTGGCTTCGTGTCTGGTGGTGAGGAGCCATGGAAGGAGCAGTTAATGGGATCTGCTGCCTCGTTAAGAAATGAGAATGATGTTGGGCTGCTAAAATTAGCAACAGAAGTGGTTCACTCTCCTCTCACCCCACACAAAGTGTGGTGCAGCCCCCCCAGCCCCCTGCCCATCAGCGCTGGGGCCAAAGAGGCATTTCCAGTCCCTCCTCTCACCATTGCCCACACCTGGGTTGTGTCAGTGAGGAGGATTTTGGGGGGTCCAGGGGTGTGAGGCTGGATCTTTAATCCCAAAAGGTCATCAAAGTGTCTCCTGTGTGCTCCTGAGTTTCCTCCTCCTTCCTTCAGCCTTCCTGCCCTCTCTGCTTCGTCACTAAAATCATTAAAGTGCTGATGTTTGGGTTAAAATTCCCTTTACTGAAGGGGTTGGGTCTTTCTAGCAGGGAGAATGACACACATATCTTTATTTTACGTAAATGCAATATATCCACTTACATATTTTATACATATTTATGTATTTACATATATATATATTGATATCTATTTTTATATAAGGAGAGGATCCCAAGTGAAGGTTTGGGATCCATATCTGGCTCCAGGGGCAGCCCCATCCCTGGGCACAGCTGGGAGGGAGGCAGGGATGCTGTGCTGGATGTTTTGTGCTCAGGGAATTGTGCCCATCCCAGGTTGTTCCTGTTCCCTGCTCTGCCCTGGTTTGGTACCAGGGTTACAGCACCCGACACCCACCAAAGCACCCAAAACACGAGCTCGGCCTTGGCTGGGGCAGAGTGAAGGTTATTTTGCAGGGGGATGTGCAGCTGCCAGACCCTCGGTGCCCATCCGGGGCCTTTCTGGGCAGGGATGGTGTTTGGGGGGTGTTCCAGGGAGGAGAGGCAGGAGGTGAGGAGGCAGGGTGGTGACACGAGGCAGGGATGGGGACAGGGACAGGGAGTTCTGTCACACTGGGACCAGCAGAAGCTCCTGCCATGCTGGGACAGGGTCTGAAGGAGCATCACTGCCCCCATACCTCATTCAGGGGTGAGTCCAGGCAGGCACACGTGTGTCAGGGCATGTGTTTGAACACGTGTGTGCACAGTCCCAGCTCACAACATCTGCTCTGAGGTCTCCACCTTCCTCTAGTCCCAGGTGTGGGGGCGTCCAGGGTACATCATGACCCTTGGAGTGCCCCCTGCCCCCCATCCTGGCTGCACCCCCACTTCCCACAGCCTTTTGCCAGCAGTTTTCCAGCCCAGCAGCATCCAAGGAGCAGGAGAAAGGGCTCCGTGCCCCCTCCGTGAATCCCCCTGGGCCCAGCTGGGAGCTGATGAGGAGGTGCTGAGGGCACGGCAGTGGCCGGGCTGGGCAGTGCCAGCCTGAGGGGTCCCCCCCGAGCTGCTCCTCCATCCAACCCTGTGTGTGGGGAGGGGGAGCGGAGGGTGGAGCCTCCATATTCCAGATGCGGGAGCTGTGACATTCAGGATCGCGGAGAGACGGAGCCCGTCGGCGCTCGGGGACAGTCAGAGCCGGGGGCACACGGGGGTGGGTCAGGGCCACCCGAGTGGGACCGAGGAGCTGCTGCAGGAAAGGGTCTGCAGGGAGACAGGAGCAGGACAGGGCTGGGAAGGCGCAGCAAAGGAGGGGGAGGGGGAGGAAGGTGCTGGGTCACCCCTGGGAGCCGAGGTCCCTCACCCTCGGGGACATGCAGGAGGCACTGGGCTGTCCCCATCCCCTCGGGGACTGAGCTGGGACACCCGCGGGGTCCAACCATGGGGGTCCCATGGCAGCCCCCCCTCACGCTGCGGGTGCTGCTTCTCGTCCTCCCGGTGCTTCAGGTGAGTCCCCGGAGTCGGCGGGAGCGGGAGGGGACAGAGCGGGCGGTGGGCACTGTCCCCTCTCGGACAGCCGCTACAGGGGCCGGCAGCCCTGGGAACAGTGTGCTGCCCTCCCGGCCGGGGTGGCATCTCCCCCAGGCACCCCCAGCCCATTGCCGTCCCCATCCCTCAGCCCCGGGGTGATGCCCTGAGAGCTGCCGGCACCTCCCACCCACTCGGGGGCTTTCACAGCAGCGCCAGGGGGGTGATGTCCCTACAGGGGCGATACTGGGACACCCCCGGGGCTGGGACAGCGCTCGGGGCCCGTCCAGGGGAAGCTCCCGAGGGATTCAGGGGGGTGATGTGTCGGGGATGGACCCTCCATCCCCATCTGGGAACCTCCGCTCACTTCTCTGACACCCCTCGAAGGAGCCCCAAATCCCAGGGAGCACCCACAGGTGTGAGGGTTGGGATGGCTGGAGGGTGCAGGGATCAAGGACCATCTGTGGGTGCTCCCAGTCCCGGGGCAGAGCCATGGGGATGGTTGGCTCGGAACCCCCATGGAAATT
>WEKX01001233.1:66024-81756 GCA_013390025.1 Pitta sordida | reverse complement strand
GAAGGGAAGGGAAGGGAAGGGAAGGGAAGGGAAGGGAAGGGAAGGGAAGGGAAGGCCACTGTGGACACAAGTGCTTAGGAATGGGCATGGATACATAGGAGTGGGCAGAGAGACATGAGAATGGGTACAGATGCTTGGGGATGGACATGCAAAATTCAACGCCTGCTCTGAGTTCGGCCTCAATCTCCCAGCTCTCCAGCTGGAAGCCAAGGAGGCAAACCCCCAGAGGGGGATTCCCAAGCAGCCAAATGCCAGGGCACTGAGGCAGTACATGCCTTATATTTTTGGGATCTCTCAGGTCAGGACATAGTCCTTGGTGTTTCATCCCTTCTGGTATCAGACCCCACAGCTTTAAGGAGCTCAGTTTTCCTGTTTTCCAGCATCTCCCAAAGTGCTGGAGAACAGGAAAAGGCTGAACCCCAAAGACTGTTGCCGATGCCTCCAATTAAAACACACCAGGCTGAACGTGAGAAAACCCAGGGAAGGATTAGCCAAGCCCACAGAGGTGGTCTCTGTAAATCTCTAATTACATGTTTTCCTCGCTGAGGTTTGGAATGTGCTGGAATTGCCCCTGCCAATGGGTCCTGCCCCTCCATCCATAAGCTCAGCCCCACATGGATCTGGAGTCACGGTGGAGCCGTGCCCTGAGACATCACAAACTCTCAGAAGGAATTAGAAATGACTGCAGTGGTTCTCTGTGGTGTTTGCAAGGCAAACAGTAGAAAGCAAAGGAAATGTCAGAATCCAGAGCCTTGCTCCATGGCTGGGCTCTCCAGGAGGACCTGCAGCAAAAAAACAGGGAATATTGGCTGGATTCTGCCTGTTAATACCCAACATCCCACTGGTCTGGTGGGAGGTGTCCCTGCCCATGGCACAGGGGTGGAACTGGATGGGGTTTAAGGTCCTTTCCAACCCAACCCATGCCACGATTCTGTGATTCTGCTGTCTGCTCTTCCCAAGGTGCGAGCGACACATCCCGAGTGCTCTGTCATCCTGTATTTCCAAAAGCAAGAAGCGGAATGTTTGGAGATTATCAGGAGTGAGAGCCAAACTCCAGCCCCGCCAGAAACCTCTGGGAAGGGAGGTGAGTGTGGGCACCCACCCTGCACCAGGATCCCACCAGGATCCCACCACCCCTGGGAGCAGGGGGAGGATTTGCTGAGGGCTCTTTGGAGGATGGTCCGTGGCAGGGAGGTGGCAGAGCACTCATGGATGAGGAAACGTGAGTGTTTTCAGGAAAATTGGCAGCAGCACCAAGGCAAAGGCTGAGGAGAATCCCTGGGGAGCCCCAGAAATGCTGGGACTGCAGTCAGGGGTGTGGGGAGCCTGAGGGACATGAACAATTGCAAGGACACAGTCCTGATGGATTTATGGATCATGGAATGGTTGTGGTGGGAAGGACCTTAAAGCCCATCTCATTCCATCTCCTGCCATGGGCAGGGACACCTCCCACTGTCCCAGGCTGCTCCAACCTGGCCTTGGGCACTCCCAGGGATGGGGCAGCCACAACCTATGCCAGGGCCTCCCCACCCTTCCAGGGAAGGATTTACGGCACATGGCACTGCCAGGGTGGTCTGTGCCCCAGGCAGAGCCTCCTGCCCCCTCCATCCTCCCTGCACTGGTGCCAGGGCTGCAGGCACAGGACACCAGCACCAGGGTCACGTCGTGCCTGTCACCGTTTCCCACCCTCTTGCCTTCTTAATTCTCTTAGTTTTAGTGCAAAATGTGTTCTGAGCAACTTAATTTTTACTTATCTCTGACTTTTAAACCAAGTCATTAATCGAAAAAGACTCTTAAAGTGCTGCTTTTGTACCTATTTTTTTTTTTTAATTGCAATTCAGTTTCCTTCCAAAAGCAGCAAACCCAATTTTCTGGTCAAAAATGATCACCCAGAGAATTAGAAAAGCGTCACTCAACGGGTTTCATCTCAAACCAATGCAAAAATTAAGCTCCTCAATAAATGCATGCGAAGGTGCATAATTGCTTAAGCAACTGCAGGGATGTAACATATCATCCAGCTTGGCAGAGAAAAGCCAAGCTGATTGGAAAAGGTCCATTTTGCAGCCCATTCTGTGCCAGCCCGGGGGGAAGGAATCTCGCTGCAGGAAAATAACCCAGAAGCACGAATGCATAATTAAAATCAGGATTTAATCCCGGGTTTCCTGCTTGGCTGCCGCCTCCACTTCCTACCTGAGCTGAATTTATCCCTTCCCCCCTCTTGCTTGTGCCAGCATGGGGAGGGTCCTGTGGAGAGCGTGACACCAAGTGACAACGTGGGGGGAAGGCAAAGATGCCCTGGACATGGTGGGAGGTGATTTAAAGTCTTGTCAGAGCCTTCACTTCCCCAGGCTGAACAGCCCCAGCTCTCCCAGCCCATCTCCAGAGCAGAGTTCTTCCATTCCTTGGATCATTCTTGTGGTCTCCTCAGGACTAAAGGTGCTCTAAGGTCCAGAGGAGGCCCTGGAGATGCTCCAAGGGCTGGAGCTCCTCTGCTCTGGAGCCAGGCTGGGAGAGCTGGGAATGTTCACCTGGAGAGGAGAAGGATCCAGGGAGACCTTGGAGCCCCTTCCAGGGCCTAAAGGGGCTCCAGGAGAGCTGGAGAGGGACTGGGGACAAGGGATGGAGGGACAGGACACAGGGAATGGCTTCCCACTGCCAGAGGGCAGGGATTGATGGGAGATTGGGAAGGAATTCTTCCCTGTGAGGGTGGGGAGGCCCTGGCACAGGGTGCCCAGAGAAGCTGTGGCTGCCCCATCCCTGGGAGTGCCCAAGGCCAGGCTGGAGCCACCTGGGACAGTGGAAGGTGCTCGTGGCAGGGGTATGGAACAAGACAATCTTTAAGGTTCCTTCCAACCCAAACTATTCCATCATCCCACAACCCCAAAACCTGAAGCAACAGTGACAGTCCCCATGGCCGTGCTCAGTTCATTGATCCTCCACAGCAAAAATTAATCCACACCTTGAGATCGCAGTGACAGCCTTGCAAATCCCTCCCAGCCTGGACAGGCACCCACAGCCTGCTCTGCTGAAATCAGAGGAAACTAATTAGACTTGTCTGAGCCCACGTTCCCCGGCTGGGAATAGATGTGGCTCCAGGTTAATAATGCATATCTGCAAGGTTAATAATGTAGATGTAAAGGAGGACAGCTGTCCTGGAATGTGATGTCTGTGTCTCATCCAGGGATGCTGCAGCACTAATTCGTCGAGGCCCTGAGAGTGCCTGGCCGTGCTTATTTCCAAGGAAATTGGAGAGTCATTTAAAGAGGAATTTAGCGCTGGAGACAGAAACAAAGCATGTTGAAGCCAATCAGTCTCAGCAAGTCTTACAGGGTTTTCTCCTGTCCTTCAGACAGACCTCCCAGGCTCAGCCTTCGTGGCTGCTGGGTGCAGAAATCCAGCATAAACCTGCATTATTTTAGAGGCCACAGGCTGTTCCCAGCCCATCCCGCACCCCCATCCCTTGGGATCTCCCCGCAGGAGCCGCGGTCCGATGCAGCCCCAGGAAATACAACCAGGTCCCGTCTCACGGCGGGGCTGAAAGGAGATCCGAGCGCAGGGCCGGGGAGTGGGGGGAGGCTGTTCCCAGGACTGGCGCCAGGATGCTCCTAATTCCTGAGGGGGTACGGCATGGCCCGGGCATCGGGTGACGGCTCCGCTCTCCCGTTACAGCCGCGGGGCCGCTCCCGGTGCGGCTGTGCCGGGGGGCTGCTGTGTCCCCTCGGCTGTGCCTGGGGACAGGGGGTTTGTGTGTGTCCCCTCGGCTCTACTGGGGGGTGCTGCTGTGTCCCCTCAGCTGTGCCTGGGGCCGGGGGTCTTGTGTGTCCCCTCGGATGTGTCTGGGGCCGGGGGGGCTGGTGTGTCCCCCCGACACATCCCTTCCAGCGGCACTGACGGTCCCATCCCTGCCCAGGCTGCCGGACCGAGTGGGATGGGGTGAGCTGCTGGTCAGCCGTGCCCGTGGGCCAGTCCCGAGCCGTCGCCTGCCCCGACATCCTCCACGTCTTCAAGAAGTCCAAAGGTGCAGCGCTTGGAATCCAGCCCGGAACACTCATCCCATGGGACCGAGGGCTGAGCATCACCCATCCACCCTGCCTGGGACCTTTGTGCCACCCCAGCCCTTCCCCGCCGGTGCCACAGCTCCTGCCTCTCCAAAATGTGTCCTTGAGTATTGCAGTCCAAGCAAGGGACATGCAACAGCAGAGATTTGGGGTGTTACCACGCCAGGAAAGTCCCCAGATCCTTTTATCACTCTGTGCCCTGTGGGTAGAGCACTTGGGGACCTCATCCTCCATGGGGGTGACACTGGCACAGTCCCCGTGCTGCTCCATGCCCTCCTTTCCCCATCCATCCATGGGCCAAGTGCTCCCGACCTGCTCAGTGTCACTCCAAGCCACACAGATGAAAACTGCAGTGTGAGACCATGATGATTTCAGGGCCAGGGCAGGCACTCCCAAAGGAGCTGCTGCCTCCATCCCTCCTGGAGATGAAGGAGAGCACCCTCCCGGGTCCCATGGGATCTGAGCTCTTCCTCAGCTGGAAAGGAGCTGGAGGGTTGGTAAATGCCTCCTTTAGGGCAGGAACAGCTCGGGAGAGGCTTGATGAAGCGCTCAAAGGATGAATAAGAAGCGGTTTGGTGTAAATTCCCTCCTACCCTGAGAATTCATGTTTGCTTTCACATCCTGCCCTAAGTTCCCCTCACCTCCAGGAGGGCAGTGATGTGATGCCAGAGGGATGGGGCACCCAGGCCACTCAGGCACCACACTGCTGTCCCTGCTGGGGTGCTGTGCTGTCCCAGGGTGCACATTCTGGGGGTGTTGGTGCAGGGGTGATGCCTGTGGCTCTCGTGAGTTCCCTTCTTGTTCCTGCAGTGCTGATCCAGAGGAACTGCACCGAGTCGGGGTGGAGCTTCCCCAGCCCCCCCTACCACAGTGCCTGTGAGCTGGAGGCCCTTGGCAGCAATAATGACACTGAGGCCAAGGCAAGTGGGTCCCCCAGGGGCTGTGGGGCACCCACAGCAGCATCACCCTCCCCACAGCACCCTCCCCACATCACTCCACCCCACATCACTCTGCTGTGTCCCCTCATCCCACATCACCCCATCCCACATCACCCTCCCCACATCACCCCACCCCACAGTGCTGGCCAAAGAAACATGAAGTTGCTCCTGGGTTCATCTCATTTGGCCCCTTCCTTATTGGAGGGACCTAGAAAAGGGCTGGGGCATCTTCCTGTCACCTCCCTGCCATCACAGACCAGCACCTCCCAGACCGTGATTCCTCCCTCTCTTGGTGCTTTCCCTTCCAGAGAGGCTATTTTGTCACCATGAAGGTGCTCTACACCTGTGGCTACTCCACGTCCCTGGCAGCCCTGTTCCTGGCCATCGGCATCTTCTCCTGCTTCAGGTAGGGCTCAGTTCCGGCTGCTCCGTGGGCTGCAGGTGGAGGAACACAGGATAAATCCTCATCAGGGGATGGTTGCTCTCAGCTTCTCCCCTCCCAGAGCAGCCAAGTCCATCCCTGCCAACATGGACAGCCAGGGAGGCACGAGAGGAACGGCAGTGTTGTCCTTCCCATAAAACCCTCAGGTTGCCCTTTGAAGTTTTGTTTTTGCAGATCTGAAGCGCTACCATATTTTTTAAGGATTTTACTTCCTCTTGAATTTTTTCTAGGGCATCATGTGGCATCAGCCATGATTTCCATTGTGGCAGAAGTGTAAATTATTGCTTGCTCTAATGGATCTCACTGTGCTGCAGGGTAAAGCTCTCTGGAGGTGGCTGAGGATGTTCCCCAGCACACCTTGACCCTGGGAAGCAACTTCAAGCGCGGCACAACCCCGTCCTTCCTGATTTCAGAGCAGGAAAACCTTATCCAGGACTCTGTGCTTCACCACCACCAACACATGATGCCTGGGCTGGGCTCCAGCCAGGGAAAGGGATGTTGAAGGAGAAGTTCCTCTTCCCCTTGGCTCTTTCTGCCCCTCCCTGGGCACAGCACATCTCTTCCTCTCGTAGGAAGCTGCACTGCACCAGGAACTCCATCCACATCCACTTCTTCACCTCCTTTGTTCTGCGTGGCACCGCTGTGTTCATCAAGGACAGAGTCCTCTTCTCGGACGAGTCCATCGACCACTGCACGATGTCGACAGTAAGGGACCAGTCCCAGCCCGGGCACGGTGCAGGCAGGGCACCATGAGCTCTTCTGGAGGGGACTGGTTGGATTTGGAGTGGATTTATCACTGCCAAGAGAGAGGCTGTGAGCCTGGGGAGGAAAGTCTGGCTTGGGAGGGCTTCAGGAGGTTCATGACAGCATTTCTACATGGGCCTTGTGTGCAGAGATCATGTTCTGCCCTCAAAGCTCTCCCTGGACTTGGAGTGTCCCAGAGGGGCTGAAACTCAGCACTGCCCCAGCAGCACCAGGGACATGCAAACAGGAGTGGCCCTGCTGGATGCACAGATTGGGGGTCAGTCAAAACAGAACCCCCTGTGTGCAGGTACAACACTCTGGACACACCACAGAAACCACAGACACGAGTTTTCAGAGGTCCTGCAAAACCAGCCCGTGATCACCTGCCCGTGTTGCACAGGCAGAGCAGAACCTGCCACGTGTGACGTGTGGGGTGGGTGCAGAACCCCTGGAGCTGCACTGAAAGGTCACAGTCTCAAGCTTCAGCCGGGAAAGTTTAGACTTGATATTAGGAAAAGGTTTTTTACTGAAGGAGTGATCTGGATGTGGAATGGGTTGCCCACAGAGGTGGTTGAGTCGCCAACCCTGGAGGTGTTCAAGGGGAGGCTGGATGAGGTGCTGAGTGATATGATCTAGGTGTCGATGCTGGGTTAGTTGGGCTATAGGTTGGACTAGATGATCTCCGAGGTCCTTTCCAGCCTTATCTATACTGTGATAGTGTGAGAGGCCATCACAGATCAACTCGAGGACGTGGACAGGGAGGATGACCCAGGGGACAGGGGCTGACATCATCCATCCCTCTGAGCCTTCCTCCTCCTCATCCTCACAGGTGAACTGCAAGGCAGCCATCGCCTTCTTCCAGTACTCGGTCCTGGCCAACTTCTACTGGCTGCTGGTGGAGGGTCTGTACCTGCAGACCCTGCTGCTGCTCACCTTCACCTCCGACAGGAGGTACATCTGGTGGTACATCCTCATCGGCTGGGGTGAGTCTGGGGCCCCCCCAACACATCAAATCCTCCAGCAGGGTCCCACTGACACAGACCAGGGGCCTGCTCTGAAACCCACCTGGCCAGAGGTCCACAGGCGTGACAGGCTCTGTGGCTGCTCCCAGCATGTTCCACTCACCCCAAAATCTCTCTTCATGGCCTCGTGCTTGGTGGGGCACTGACCACCTCCTGCCAGATCCTGGAGATGGCTGGGAAGCATGGCCTGATCCAGGACAGGTCCCCCCTTCTACCCACATCCACCTGGGGCTACAAACACCCGTCCCCAGTGGCCGGGTTGGATGGAAGAGCACACACGGCAGCAGGAGGGTGGCCAGGAGGTGACAGACACACACCACCATCAGTGGGCAACCACCTCCTTTAAAATATGGAAAAGATGGAAAGGCTGTCACCTTCCTGCCACATCCAGGGGCCCAGACCCGCCCTAGACGTGTTTTTGAGGACAAGGGATGGAAAGGTGTTACAGGGCACCGGGGTGACTCCACATCCCTGCCCTGGTCCTGTCCTTGCAGGTGTCCCCATGGTCACAGTCGGTGTGTGGGTGGTCACCAGGCTGCAGTACGACAACCACGGGTAGGAGCAGACACCCCCCTTCCTTCTCCATCCAAGTCCTGGGGGATGAACCTCTTGCATGGGAGACTCAGGAGGGGAGAACTGGGCCTGGGCTGTATTTTGATGCCATTTCTGGGGGTCCCCACGGCAAGAGGGGCTCTGCAAAGGGGGCAGGGGTTGGTCAAAGGGGAGGGGGCAGGGTGAGACCTGGGCTACAAGGGTGCAAGTGGGTGGCAGAAGCACTTCTCCTTTCCCATAGGTGCTGGGATGACTACAGCAGCCTGTACTGGTGGGTGATCAAGGCTCCCATCCTCCTGGCCATATTCGTGAGTATGTCCCCCCAGCCCCAGAGCAGGATGTCCTATATGGACAGAGGGACCCAACCAGGGGTCTGTACAGAGCCTGAGACGTGGCTTCCCGTGGCAGGTGAACTTCCTCATCTTCCTCAATGTCACCAGGATGTTGGCACAGAAAATCCGGTCCCCAGACATCAGCAAAACCTACAAGCAGCAATACATGTAAGGGCTGCAAAGGGGGGGCTCTCCTCACCCTGGTTTCTGGGGGTCCCAGAGCTGCAGGGACCCCTCCTTGGAGGAGCACAAAGGAGGAACATCTAAATGCCTCCAAGGCCTGTTTGGGTTAAAACCAAGTTCTTGGTAAGGTCTTGGGACTGCAGAAGAACCATAGAGGTCTCCTCTCACACCACCTTTCTCCCCAGGAGGTTGACCAAATCCACGCTGCTCCTCATCCCTCTCTTCGGGGTTCACTACGTGGTGTTCGCTCTCTTCCCCGAGCACGTCGGTGTGGACGCCCGGNAGGAAAGTCTGGCTTGGGAGGGCTTCAGGAGGTTCATGACAGCATTTCTACATGGGCCTTGTGTGCAGAGATCATGTTCTGCCCTCAAAGCTCTCCCTGGACTTGGAGTGTCCCAGAGGGGCTGAAACTCAGCACTGCCCCAGCAGCACCAGGGACATGCAAACAGGAGTGGCCCTGCTGGATGCACAGATTGGGGGTCAGTCAAAACGGAACCCCCTGTGTGCAGGTACAACACTCTGGACACACCACAGAAACCACAGACACGAGTTTTCAGACGGCCAGCAAAACCAGCCCGTAATCACCTGCCCGTGTTGCACAGGCAGAACTTGCCAGGTGTGACATGTGGGGTGGGTGCAGAACCCCTGGAGCTGCACTGAAAGGTCACAGTCTCAAGCTTCAGCCGGGAAAGTTTAGACTTGATATTAGGAAAAGGTTTTTTACTGAAGGAGTGATCTGGATGTGGAATGGGTTGCCCACAGAGGTGGTTGAGTCGCCAACCCTGGAGGTGTTCAAGGGGAGGCTGGATGAGGTGCTGAGTGATATGATCTAGGTGTCGATGCTGGGTTAGTTGGGCTGTAGGTTGGACTAGATGATCTCCGAGGTCCTTTCCAGCCTTATCTATACTGTGATAGTGTGAGAGGCCATCACAGATCAACTCGAGGACGTGGACAGGGAGGATGACCCAGGGGACAGGGGCTGACATCATCCATCCCTCTGAGCCTTCCTCCTCCTCATCCTCACAGGTGAACTGCAAGGCAGCCATCGCCTTCTTCCAGTACTCGGTCCTGGCCAACTTCTACTGGCTGCTGGTGGAGGGTCTGTACCTGCAGACCCTGCTGCTGCTCACCTTCACCTCCGACAGGAGGTACATCTGGTGGTACATCCTCATCGGCTGGGGTGAGTCTGGGGCCCCCCCAACACGTCAAATCCTCCAGCAGGGTCCCACTGACACAGACCAGGGGCCTGCTCTGA
Organism: Pitta sordida; assembly: GCA_013390025.1. NCBI lineage: Eukaryota > Metazoa > Chordata > Aves > Passeriformes > Pittidae > Pitta > Pitta sordida. The sequence continues at coordinate 72,230 of WEKX01001233.1, read as the reverse complement.
AACCCACCTGGCCAGAGGTCCACAGGCGTGACAGGCTCTGTGGCTGCTCCCAGCATGTTCCACTCACCCCAAAATCTCTCTTCATGGCCTCGTGCTTGGTGGGGCACTGACCACCTCCTGGCTGGGAAGCATAGCCTGAGCCTGGACAGGTCCCCCCTTCCACCCACATCCACCTGGGGCTGCAAACACCCATCCCCAGTGGCCGGGTTGGATGGAAGAGCACACACGGCAGCAGGAGGGTGGCCAGGAGGTGACAGACACACACCACCATCAGTGGGCAACCACCTCCTTTAAAATATGGAAAAGGTGGAAAGGCTGTCACCTTCCTGCCACATCCAGGGGCCCAGACCCGCCCTAGACGTGTTTTTGAGGACAAGGGATGGAAAGGTGTTACAGGGCACCGGGGTGACTCCACATCCCTGCCCTGGTCCTGTCCTTGCAGGTGTCCCCATGGTCACAGTCGGTGTGTGGGTGGTCACCAGGCTGCAGTACGACAACCACGGGTAGGAGCAGACACCCCCCTTCCTTCCAAGTCCTGGGGGATGAACCTCTTGCATGGGAGACTCAGGAGGGGAGAACTGGGCCTGGGCTGTATTTTGATGCCATTTCTGGGGGTCCCCACGGCAAGAGGGGCTCTGCAAAGGGGGCAGGGGTTGGTCAAAGGGGAGGGGGCAGGGTGAGACCTGGGCTACAAGGGTGCAAGTGGGTGGCAGAAGCACTTCTCCTTTCCCATAGGTGCTGGGATGACTACAGCAGCCTGTACTGGTGGGTGATCAAGGCTCCCATCCTCCTGGCCATATTCGTGAGTATGTCCCCCCAGCCCCAGAGCAGGATGTCCTATATGGACAGAGGGACCCAACCAGGGGTCTGTACAGAGCCTGAGACGTGGCTTCCCGTGGCAGGTGAACTTCCTCATCTTCCTCAATGTCACCAGGATGTTGGCACAGAAAATCCGGTCCCCAGACATCAGCAAAACCTACAAGCAGCAATACATGTAAGGGCTGCAAAGGGGGGGCTCTCCTCACCCTGGTTTCTGGGGGTCCCAGAGCTGCAGGGACCCCTCCTTGGAGGAGCACAAAGGAGGAACATCTAAGTGCCTCCAAGGCCTGTTTGGGTTAAAACCAAGTTCTTGGTAAGGTCTTGGGACTGCAGAAGAACCATAGAGGTCTCCTCTCACACCACCTTTCTCCCCAGGAGGTTGACCAAATCCACGCTGCTCCTCATCCCTCTCTTCGGGGTTCACTACGTGGTGTTCGCTCTCTTCCCCGAGCACGTCGGTGTGGACGCCCGGCTGTACTTCGAGCTGGTGCTCGGCTCCTACCAGGTGCAGGCTGGGGGAGAGGGGTAGGCAAAGTCCCCCTGTATCCCTCCCATCTCAAAATCATGCCAGAAAGCCCTGGGATGTCCTCCTTGGGCTTTGCACTCCTTTGTGCCCCCTCAAACACCAGGGTTGTGTCCTGGTGAACAACTCATTCCCTGCTGCCTGTTGGGATGGTGTGGGAGGATGGAAGTGCCGGTAGCAGATGAGCACGGAGGGGCCCAGCCCCTTTCTTGGGGTGAGCATTGCTCTTCCTGACCTTCCCAGGGGTTCCTGGTGGCTCTGCTCTACTGTTTCCTGAACGGGGAGGTGAGTGTGACCCCCCGACACCAACCCCTGGCCACCACAGCCACACTCGTGGGCACACGGAGTGTGCACCAAAGCCAGGCCTGTGTGCACACGTGGGCATGTCCCCACCCTCCTGCACCCCACACCCCTGGAGAGCCCTGGGAGCAGCTCCTGCCCCTCCCTTGGTGTTGGTTCAGGTCCAGGCTGAGATCAAGAGGAACTGGGGCAAGTGGCAGTCGTCCATGGAGAGCAACGTCTTCAATCTGGCCACCCAGGACTTCACAGCATGACGGTGACAGCGTTTGGAGGGGACACCTCCCCAGGGTGGTGATGGTGGTGGTGGTGCAGCTCCGTGGCCACTGTCCCAGGAAGATGGAAATAAAGAAGAGGATTTTGGAGGTTCTGGGTGTGGCATCCTCAGAGGGTTCTGGGAATGGCCATAGGAAAGGCTCCGCCTGCTCAGGTGCTGGAGGTTCTTGTGGCTCTCTTTGGGGTTTGGTCCGAGTTTCAGGCAAAGGGAAGAGATCTTCTCCACTTTTCCGCCCCAGGAAAGGGCTGGAAACACAATTATCATTTCACAAAGGACAGCTGGTGTTTGAAAACAAGAGGCCTGAATGCTGAAGGGATTTACCAGTGGTTATTTCCCCACCTTTGTGGTGTACGAAATTGTTTCCCTCATGGAAAAATGCCTGAAACACAGCCAGGATCCACTCTGAGAGGGGGAGAAGCAAATACAGAGAGAGACAAAACCCAGCAGCTCCCTACAGAAGTCCCCCAATGTCCTCACGACTCAGTTCCTCCTGGATTTCCAAAATATTTCCCTTTCTCCCGCGCCTGCTCAGCTGGGGGAGTCGTTCCCCCATCCACATCCCAGCTCTTCCAGGGCCTTTGCACTGAGGAATGGGGCAGTTTGCAAGCAGTGGGACTCACTGGCTTCACTGGGGACTTGTTTTCCAGGGATACCAATGTTTTTGCCAATAAAACCTTGTTCTGAAGTCCAGAATTGCTTTTCAGAGTGCTGCTTTGCTCCACAAACCCACACAACTTGGTTCCACGGAGGCTGGAAACGCTGCCCATAATGTAATGCCTGGAAACCCCTCCTGGGATGGGAATATCCCTTTTTCCTGCCTGGTAAAGCAGCCAGGCCCTGGGCATGGCCATGGAGAGGAGATGGAAGAAGAAGGTGAGGAAGAGCACAAGGTGCATCAGGAGCTGTCCCAGAGGTCCTGGGGTGCCCTGTCCCCTCTGGGTTGGAGATGCCACCACCACATCACGGCCTGGGCCTGTTGCCCTCCATGAGCATCCTTCATCCTCCCAGACTGAGCTCCTGCCTTGGCAACCTTTGTCTCCAGCAGTGAGAGAACCTTTGAAAGCCATTTTCCAAACCTCCTGGGCTCTCCCAGCCCCACCATGCTCCGGAGACTTAAGCCACCTGATGTCAGCAGAGCCTCTCACACCACCTGGGTTGTCATTTCTCCGTGTTGCCACATGTCCTTCCTTAGATAAAAACCCACTTGCTGGCCCCTTTCCAGACTGCAGGACCTCCAGAAATCCCATCTGATCTCACAAAGAGGAGCTGAGAGGGAAACAGAGCCCCAGAGCTGATCTGAGGTGAGATGTTCCATTAAACAACCCCCTGAGCCAGCAGCATCTTCTGCTTCACCGGCCAGGAAACCTCCAGAGAAGCACAGCAGCTGTCAAAGAAAAGTCTGACTGCAGCCAGGAGGAGACCACAGGAGAAACAACATCCTTGTCTATCCCATCTTTAGTAAGGAAGTTTCGTGAGGGATGAGGCAGCAGCAGCAGTGGATTGTGCCAGGGCTGGGGATGCTCAGTGGGAATGTCACAGCTGCCATAAAGCTTTGAAAAACACTGTGTTTGCATCTGTTTTCAGCTGCAAATGGAGTTTTTTTTGGTGCTAAACATGAACCCCAAATGAGCTGCTGGGGGTTGCTGGGCTTTGAACCCCGTGGGGTGGAACAGGAGCCCACTGTGGGTGTGGGAGGGATGTGCCACCACCGCTGGGGACTGGGCATCACCCTCAGTCTGAAGGGAAGGGTTTCCAAAGGGTTTGCTCTGTCTCCGGTGTGGAACTTGCCCTGCAGCCACATAGAATCATGGAATCATGGAATCATGGAATGGCTTGGGTTGGGAAGGACCTTAAAGCTCACCTTGTTCTACCCCCTGCCATGGACAGAGGCACCTCCCACTGTCCCAGGCTGCTCCAACCTGCCCTTGGACACTCCTGGGGATGGGGCAGCCACAGCTTCTCTGGGCACCCTGTGCCAGGGCCTCCCCACCCTCAGAGAGAAGAGTTCCTTATAAAGAATCCAATGAACTGAGAGGTGTTTTCCAACACAAACTGTTCTGATTCTATTTGGAGAAACGGCCCAGGCAGAGCAGGGGCAGGTTTCCCTTGTCCCTTCTCCAGCACGGCCAGGGATGCCGCAACCTTCACCCCCACCCCCGCATCCAGTCCTGGAGCTCCTTTGTGTGTGTCCCCCCGGCACAGAGGGGTGTCCAGGGAGGGGGTGTTTTGCCTGGAGCCTGAGGGTGGCACTGCGGCCCCTCCACAGGCAGCGACATCGGATCAGGGTGTCAGCGGCGGAGCGCGGTGTCCCCGCACCGAGCTGCGGGACACGGGCACAGCCGGAGGGGGACACCCGGCCCATCCCGGGGTGCCAGCGCCCCGTGTCCCCAGGCTCCTGAGAGCACCCTGGGAGTAAGGTAAGACACCCCACTGCTCTGGTGGAGTGGGCACCCCGAGGCTTCGGGACGAGCTGGAACCTCTCAGGGTCCCCCCACACCATTCCTGGCCAGGCGAGGGTTAATGAGCCGTGGGGACGGGAATGGGGCTGAGGAGTGGGAGCGCTGTGCCTTTTCCTGATGCCTCTTTCCCTGCCCGCATCCCGGGGCTGCCAGGACACCCCGCCTGGGTGCGGAGGGTGCTCTGGACGTGCAGCCGCTCCATCCCTGCTCCGGGATGTTCCCGGCTCTGCAGTTTGGGGAATTCACCCTCCCCGTGCCCCGGCTCGCTGGGGCAGATTGTTTCTTGCCTTCTCTGTGCACGGAGCTCCGGCTCTGCCCAGCTCCTGCCCACACGGACACCAGTGGGGACTGGTCCCACATTGCCCCAGGGGTGCCGCCGGTGGGGACAGGGCTGGCAGGAGAGCCAGAGAGGGACTTGTGACAGGGCCTGGAAGGGCAATGGCTTCCCCCTGCCAGAGGACAGGGATGGGTGGGATATTGGGATGGAATTGTTGGGTGAGAGGGTGGGGAGGCCCTGGCACAGGTTGCCCAGAGAAGCTGTGGCTGCCCTATCCCTGGAAATGTCAGATTGGAGCACCCTGGGATAGTGGAAGGTGTCCCTGCCCATGGCAGGGGGCAGAACTGGATGAATTTTAGGTCTTTTACAACCCAAACCATTCTAGGAACCCGTGATTCCATGGTGCCTCCAGCACCACAAGCCAGGGCACCTCAGGCTGGGCCAAGCATTGCCCTTATCCCACCCTGTCACCCAAAGGACACATTTTTTTCCACCCAAATGAATGCTATGAGTACTTCTGGGCACCCCAAGCTCCTATTCCTGTTGGGATTCAGCTGGTTTTGCAGACAGAGCTGTTGCCCTTGTGCCCATTCCATGGCTGGCTGAGCACCTCGGGGTGCCCCTAAGAAGGGCAGGAGACACATCCTGGAGTTTTCACTCTCCCGTGCCTCATCCCAGATTTCTCCAGGCTCTAGGTAAAGCAAAAGGCAGCTTGCACAGGCTCCCTGGCATTGGCAGGGCTGGGCTTGGGGCACCTTCAGCTGCTGGGAGCCACCAAACATCCCCTGAATCTCCTGCTGTGACCAACAGACAAAGTGGAAAGTCCCCACGGTCACAGCAGGAGGATGTTTGGCCATGGGAAAGCACCAGTGGGGGATGCCTGGCTGGGGAGGGCAGGTGCTGCAGCTCCACCGAAGCCCACACCAACTCTGGAAAGTTCCTGTGGGGTATTTTGGACAAGCAGCAGAAGGCACAGGGACAGCGGTGCTGGAATGATGAGCCCCCTCTGAGCCAGCTGAACGCTGGGGTGGGGGGGTCACTCCCAAAAGGGGTGAGCCCTGCGAGCTGGGCACCTCTCCACACCCTCTTCCTAACCCTGGGTGCCCACAGAGCTCCCCTGTGTACCCCCAGACCTGCTTGGGCATGTCAGGAGCACCCAAGGGCCCCACCAGGAAGGGCAAGGGGGGAGAGAACCCCATGGCAAACCCTTCTTTCTGTGTCACCCTGGTTCTGGCTCAGCCCCACGGGTGTCCCCTCGGGCAGGACATGCAGACGGACACGGGGTGAGATGTGTCAAAGCAGGGTGACCCCCGCACGGCTCTGGCCATCCCGGCCCTCCCATGCTCCTGGTGGGCAAAGGAATGTGGTGCTGGTGCAGGAGGGTCAGTTTGGGGGGGAGCGGAGAAAAAAAATGACAGACACCCCTGGTTTGCAGCAAGAGGAGGAGCCACAGGCAGCGCTGGGTGCGGCACAATGGGAATAACGTTCCCAAAGAGCCACGGGCTCGGAGACAACATTGGCAGCGGGGTTGGCACCGACTGTCCGCCCCCCCCC
>WEKX01001233.1:0-66006 GCA_013390025.1 Pitta sordida | reverse complement strand
CCCTCACAGTTGTCCTGCTGCTCTTCCCAGTTGCCTGTCACTGCTGGGAGAGGCCGACTGGGAGGTGCTGGCCGGGGTCGCCTCCACCTCCCCATGTCCCAGGTGGTGCCAGCGCCAGCCCAGAGCACATCTGGCACACTGCTCCTGCACATCTGGCACACTGCTCCTCCACATCTGGCACACTGCTCCTCCACCGCGACAACCCTCGGTGGTCGCGTCCCCCGGCGCGGAGCATGGCCGGGGTGGGCGCAGGGCAGGGGGATCCCCTCGGGCAGGACCCCCGGAGTTCCGTGGGGGGTTCAGGCAGCGCCAGCCCCGTGATTGGCGCGGCGGGGGACGAATGTCACGGCTGAGACGGGCCCAGGCTACCTGAAGGACCCGGCATGTCCTCAGGTTTCACTCATGACCATCTGACAGCAGCGGCAGCTGCTCTGCCAACAGGCACTCGCTGAGCCAAAGCCTCCAGGAGTCGAAGGAGAGGGAAATTCTGGCCCTAAAAGGTCTCTCCTTGGGATTTCGCTCTCTCCACCCAACAGTAAGTACGGGCTTCAGCCCCGGGCTGCCACAGGGTCACTGGGCAGGGGCTGCAGGGTCTTGGATGTCCCCAGGTTTGTCATTCTCGCTGTGCCTGGAGTGGTGTAAACAATGCCCGGGGCTCCACGGCCCGAGTGCCAGAGGTGGATGGGAGCAGGACAGTCCCCACGGTCACTGGGGTGGTGTTCAGGGCTGGAGGGACCTGCTGGACCCCCCTGCATGGAAAACAACCCGTGACGGGGGAGAAAGTTCCCACAAAGGCACAGGCAGGGCACAGGGACGAGGGTGCCAGCAGCCAACAGACCCCCAGTGGCCACAGAGCTGTGCCAGGACAAGAGGGGACAGTCAGAGACGTGACGGGCAACTGGTTTCTGAGCCACCTTCCCACTCAGGGGAAGGGAGCTACAGGCAGGGCTTAAAAGTTGCAAGTCGCCTTTCTCCTGGCTTCTCCTCCTGGAGATCTAAATATAAACCTCGGCTTAGCCAAGCCAAGGTTGCAGGAAAGGTCTGTGGGTGCTCCTTAGTGTCTCCTTTCGGGAAGGCACCTGTCCCTGCAGAGCCACCATCCCCCGTGGGGGAGCAGGGAGGGACCCCTGTGGGGAGAGGGGGATGAGGTGGGACCCCTCTGCCATGCTGGAATGGCAGGGATGGGATGGGATGGGATGGGATGGGATGGAGGTGGGAGGCTGTTTGCATGCAAAGATTGTGAGTGAACCAGCACAGCCGGAAGATTTGGGGTGCCAGGGAAGCAGGATGAACTGAGCCAGCTGTTCAGGGCTTGGATCCCCCCATGGGCAGCAGAAAAACAGGCAGTGCCAGGGCGGGATCCAGCTCATTTTTTGGGTGCTGTGTCCCCCCCACGAGCCTGTGGCAGCTCCCATCACTCGCTGCAAGGACAGGGCTCACTGGGCACCCCAAGTGTCATTTTGGGGGTTATCCAGAGGCAATCAGCCCCCAGAGCCCCCCATCCCTCACTGCTCCCTCACTCCCTGGAGCTGCTGGGGCTGAGTTGCAGAGCATTTCCTCCCCTGCCCATTTCCTCTGCTGCTGATGGAGATGTCAGGGATCAGCCTGACAGGTGAAGGACTGAACTCCGGAGAGGCAGCCATTCCATTAAGCCCTGGGGACAGCAGGACATCCCAGTCGGTCCCATTATACAGGAGAGATCCTGGGTGGATTGAAGCCATGAGCTCCAGAACTGCCTCCTCCAGTCCTTGCCAGGAAAATGCCTGATTCCTAATGACTTTGGGGAGAAAAGAGCATATTTACAGGTACTGGTTAAAGAACACAAAGTCCTACCTTGACTTGTTTGTGCTAATATTTAAATAGCATTTTTGATTTTCCAATGTGTGCAGAAGGGTCCAGCTCAGGGCAAAAGGGCCCCGTGGAGCTTCCAGGGCAGCTCTGGCTTCTCTCAGGGAGGTTTGCTGGATGTGGGGTAGGAGAGCAAGCAACAGGAGCATGAGGAGACGTCCAGCACTGCTTCTGTTTTCAGCAGGTTGGACTGATGAGGTGGTTTCTGTGCCGGGGAGGAAGGGGGAGAACGTGGTAGATGGGGAATTGTAATGGCAAAGATCCCAACTATTGCTCTGGAGAGTGATAGGGAAGGGCACTCAGCCTCTGTGCCTGTGCCTGTCCAGCTGCCTCCCTCCTTGGTCATTCATACAGCCCTTGGACTGTCTCATCTTTGAGTCCCTCTTCTCTCCATCCATGTGGGTTTGGAGGAGATCCCTTGGGCTCTGGAGGGCAGGAGTGGTGGGGCTGGGGTCAGCACCCAGAGGGCTGTGGTGAGCGCAGGTTCCCCATGCTGGTCCTGGTTTTCCGGGTGTCTGGTCCAGGGTATTGGGGTGTAGTGACCGTGATGATGGGAAAACAGGTATCCTTCAATCCCAGGGTGTTGCAGGGATGTTGCAAATCCCGAGGGAACCTCAGATCTCGGACCAGTGCAGTGTTGGTGGGAGCCGGTGTCTTCCCTGGCATCCCTCGGAGGCGCTGCCGCCCTGCTGCCCGTGCCCCACGAATCTGGGGGATTCCGGGGGGACAGCAGGTCATTCCAGCCCCGCTGCATCCTCCCTTCCCCCCAGCTGTCCCCTCGCTGCCTTCGCAGCGCAGCTCAGATCTTTTCCAGGCCTGACATGGGAGCTGCTGGCAGGGAGGAGCGGGAGCTTTGGATGACACCCGAGTGCCGGCAGTGGGCAGTGGGCGAGCGCAGGGTCCTCTCATTAACCCTTCCCTGCCTGCTCGAGCCTCCACCACTGCCACCCCTCCCCAATATAAACCCAAATCCGGTGTCCCCTTTCCAGCAATCCCCTCCCGGGGGTCAGCTGGCACATCGGGATGGCAGGAGGTGCGAATGGGGGGGGGCATCCCCCTCTCCAGGCAGGAGGGGGTTAGTGCGTTGCTGCAGGATGTTGCAACCTCCTATTTCCATCTGTGGCCGGGAAGAGAATCCCTGGACTTCACAGCTCCCAGGCCACGTGTGCCACCCCCGCCCCCAGCACTGCAGGTACCCTCGGGCAGGCTGTGGGCACCGAGTGCCACAGTCCCAGGAACTCTAGGCCAGCAAACCCCAGTGAATTGTATGAAATTAATCTCCCCGTGGCTTAAGACACTGGTGGCAGCAGTGGAGGCACCTCTGCAGGGCTCATATTTTGGGGGGCGTCAGTGATTTATATCCCAGGGGAGGGTGGTGTCCTCTCCAAACATTCAACATTAAGGATGTGGCTCCCTGAAGGAATCCAGTGGCAGGATGGGCTCTGTCTCTGTAAGGAGCCGGGGCCAGGGAGCAGCAGCTTGTTTGGCAGGTGCAGAGCACCCATGGAGGTGGGGAACCCAGGGAAGGTGCTCCTGCACACGAGGATTGTGCATCATGTCCCTCTTTTCCATGTAAATCCCCCAGCACTGGCACAGCCCGTGGCTCACAGGTGTCCTTGTCCCAAAGTGCATCACGAGGCTGGAGGGGGTTGGCTGCTGCCAGGAAAGGGGCTGGAAGACACTGAGAGATCTCCTTTAGTGTGTTTGAGACAGGCAGTGTCCAGATTGTGGAAAGCAATGGAGCAGTATCATTCCCTCAGCAGGGAAGTCATTTAAGGTAAAGTCACAGAGCCATGGAATGGTTCAGGTTGGAAAAAGCCTTAAAGCTCATCTCATTCCACCCCCTGCCATGGGCAAGGACACCTCCCACTGTCCCAGGCTGCTCCAACCTGGCCTTGGACACTCCCAGGGATGGGGCAGCCACAGCTTCTCTGGGCACCCTGTGCCAGGGCCTCCCCACCCTCAGAGCCAAGAATCCCCTCCCAGTTTCCCCTCTAACCCTGTCCTCCAGCAGTGAGAAGCCATTCCCTGTGTCCTGTCACTCCCAGCCCTTGTTCCATTTGGTCCACACCAGTGCTGCTGTGGGTGACCTGTGGTGACACACGGCGGGTGGCCTTGGCTGAGCTGGACCAGCCTGGGGGACCGTGATGGCACCTGAAGAGCAGGAATGCACTGCAGCATCTCAATGCTCCTGGTCTGACTGGGGAAAGGCTCCTGTGGGTGCTGGGATCGCTCTGGAATTCTTTCCCCAGGGCTTTCAGAGCATCCCTTTGCCGGGGATGGGGTGGATTGCAGGCGGCAGGGATTCACCCTGGGATGATGGATGCTGCTTGGAAGCATCCCACATTCCTGCCAGCACAGTGACCTTGGGCCACACTGCAGGCAAAGGAACAAACCACACCCAGAGGAGGGGAAAAAGCCATGGTGGTGACAGGAGTCACTGACCGGAGCCAGAGGTGTCTGAAGGGCTCGAGGTGTCAGAGCACCACAGCCCATGGGGCTGCCCTGCCAAGTGCTTAAAAAACTCTGAAATTCAAAGGATTAATTCTGGAAAAATGAACCAATTTTTTTTCCTCACTCCAACTCTTCTGAGCCCACCATCTGATAACAGAGTGGGACAAGGCCAGGGCTGACTCAATTTTCTTATTGGGGTTGTTCTCTTCTTGTGAATATCAAACACCCTCTGCCTTTATAGCAGAGCAGCCTGAAAACACAGTGAATTTCTAGAACTGCCACAGTGGGGGAGATCCAGTGTCCCCCAGCAGCCTTGTAAGAGCCATTTATTTGCAGAAGAAAATTTTGGCGACTTCCTGTATCTTTCCAGATGGTGTTTGTAGTGTAGTTACAGCAGAGCTTTAAGGGATGACAATTTATCTCGGGATGCTAAACATCAGACTCTTTAAAGGCTCATTATTGGGTTACAGAAAGGGATGGAAACTGGTTTATAAAATGGCTCATTTTGTCTGGCACAACTGAGGGTGTTTATCTGAGTTACTGATAGGAGCCCATAGAACGCTGAAAACACCAGTACAGCTCCAGGCCCTGCTCAGCACCCAGTAAATCATCCACCTGCAGGATTTAACCAGAATCTCTCCATCCCTGTGGTGCTTGTGGACAGGGGAAAAATTATATTCATTTTTTTCAATTTTTGCACTTATTGAAAAAAAACCCACAACCTAATGGAAAATACAGTAGGAAATAAATAAACACTCCATGGGATTTTTCAAGCCATGACATCCCTTAGGATGGTGCTGTAAGGTTTTTTTTCTTCAACCCTCGGACTTTACAACAAAGCTCTGAGTCACCCTGTCCACACCAAGTGTTCGTGCCCTCGGGCTGCGTTTGATCCAAATGCAGGTTCTCCTGGCAGTGGCCCTCCCTAGTCCATGGGATTTTGGGGGGTTTAAGACCTATTTAACTCATGTAGGGATGGAGAGGGGACTGCAGAAGGGTTGGGGCAGCCAGACTCATGGGATGGCTCAGGGGTTGTAGAATCATGGAATGGTTTGGATTGTATTCTACCACCCCTGCCATGTGCAGGGACACCTCCCACTGTCCCAGGCTGCTCCAACCTGGCCTGGGACACTCCCAGTGATGGGGCAGCCACAGCTTCTCTGGGCACCCTGTGCCAGGGCCTCCCCACCCTCACAGGCAGGAATTCCTTCCCAATCTCCCATCTCTCCCTGCCCTCTGGCAGTGGGAAGCCATTCCCTGTGTCCTGTCCCTCCATCCCTTGTCCCCAGTCCCTCTCCAGCTCTCCTGGAGCCCCTTTAGGCTCTGGAAGGGGCTCTAAGGTCTCCCTGCATCCTTCTCCTCTCCAGGTCAGACACCCCCAGCTCTCCCAGCCTGGCTCCAGAGCAGAGGGGCTCCAGCCCTTCAAGATCTCTGTGGCTTCCTCTGGATTTGCTCCAACAGCTCCTTGTCCTTCTGCTGTTGGACCCCAGAGCCGGATACAGAATCCTCCCCTCACCTCCTGCCCACACTGCTGGGGGTCAGCCCAGGACACGATTGGTTTTTTGGAGTTCAGGGCTCCTCCCAGGGCAGGGGGGATGTGCAGCAGGGAGTGTGGATGGTGTTTGTGGCAGCCCTTGGGACACGTGTCACCGAGGGCCCCTGGCTGAGCTGTGACTCACCCACAAACCTCGCAGGGCCAGCTGGTCCCCATGGCACCATCCTGCCCCACCCCGGGGGTCCCCATGGGGATAAAAAACCAGGATGCAGGGGGTTGGGTTGTCCCGTGTGCCTCAGCCTCTGGGTGCTGCCCGGGGTGGACGTGGTGCCTCCCGGGATGTTCTGGCCTGCAGGATTGTGTGTGTGGGATGGGTTTGGGTTGGATGAGTCACAGGCTCTGGTTTCCTGAGCTGTTGGGTGCTGGCTCATCTCCCCTGGTGTGAACACAGCTCCAGGCGTGAGGGGCAGCCCTGGGCTCGCTTGGCACAGCCTGTCCCCTGCTCATTTCCTTTGTCACACGAGCCCCTTGTTCCTCACTAATCCCTGCTCCAGGGCCCCGGTGCCGGGCACTGAGGGCACTTGGCTGAGCATCACCTGGCTCTGCTGGTTCTTGCTGAGTGAAGCTCATTTACACCTGCTCAGGGCCATTCCTCAGAGTTGTTTTCTGTCTTGGATTCGTGTCTGCATTGGTCTCTCAGGGCTTTCCACAGTGTCTCCTGTTGAGAGGACGAGTCTTGCAGGGCAGGTTTACAGGTAAATTCACCTTGCAGGAGGGAAAGGCAGCTCCCAGAGCTGTGTTTGAATGCTGCAGGTGCTCAGAGGGTACCACTGCTCTCCCCCTGAGTTCTGGGTATCCACAGGGCTGAGATCTCTCAGGAGCAGCTTGTCTTCACTTGACACACCCCGGGTTGTGTCTGTCCTTACTACCCCAGCCCTGAGTGTGGTGAGGAAACAACAGCATCTCTCTGGATGGATTCCCCACGAGACTCCAGTCGTGCAGGTGCTCCCAGAGCGATGCCTTAGGAAGGGAGGAGCAGAGCCAGAGCCAGGGCGACCCAGCCACCCAGTGTCCCACACAGCCACGTGTCTGTGTGCAACAGCCAAGAATGTCCTTCCCCCTCTTCCTCAGCCCACGGGAGGTTATTTTCTGTGCAGGGATGAGGTGCCAGCTCTGGACAGGGTGACTCTCTCAGCAGCCTCAGACAGGACACTGCCACCCTCCCATATCTGTCCTGGTTAAACAGAACCTATTATGCAGCATCTCTGGTACCTCCCAAACCACTCCTGTTATTTTGGAGGCTGATTCATTTGTGTGTTGCCTCAGAGCAGCAAAACTATCAGAGGCACCTGATAGTTCTCTCAAAGGTAAGCAGGAGATTCTCTCTCCTGAGCAAGGAGCTGCTCCCAGTTGCCTGCTGGTAATTGCTGATGCTGAACTGGGAGGTGAGATGCTCATCCGTGGTGTACCAGGGGAAGTGTGTCCAAAAGCTGCAGCTCCCGTGTATCAGCATAAAGGAGTTATCCAGCTTAGCTGGGCAGCCAAAATTTAAGAAGGCAATAAATAGCAGATCAGAGCTTTGTAGAGACATTTTAAGTGGCTGATTTCTCAGCAGGAATATCAGTGGGTAGCAGCCTGCCTTTAATTAGGGATTCGCAGAGGACTCAGGTCTTGGAAAGCTGGGACAGAGCCCTGTGGGACCACAGGGGGGATTTGTGCCCAGGGCAGCACCTGTTGCTGGGCCTGAACTGCTTTTACCTATGAGAGGCGCAAAGAGTTTGATCTGGGTTATTTATAGCAGCTGCTATAAATGTGCCAGGATGTGCCAGGCTGGGAGCAGGGGGCTGCTCATCCCATCCCCGTGGCCAGGGAGGCTGGCCCCAGGGTGAGCTGCTTCACCTGGGGTGGTGGGACCCAGCTGTCTGCCCCACACCGTGTCCCAGCCACACCGGTGTGGAAACTGGGCTCACTGGGAGACACAGGGGAGCTGAGCTGAGCACCTCACAGAGCCTGTGTTTGGCTCTTGGCTCCTCTTTTGGGAGGCAGTGATTGACTAGAGATGGTGGTGGGTCTGGGGCTGTGGTGCATGGGAGCTGGGCATGGGTTTAAGTCCTGGTTTTGCTCCCTGGAGTCATCCCACTGCCTCCGGGTGGACACAAAGGGGTAGGAGCATGTGCTGCAAAAAAACCCCCAAAACCAGGACCAGCTGCAAAAGACCCGAAACCCCAAAGCATTTCCATACCCAGGGCAAGATGCCCATTGAGGCCTCCCAGTGCAGCCTTGGGCAGTGCTGCCCACCCCCAGCATCTCCCCCCCGTGGCCCCCCTGGCCCTTTCCTTTCTTTTCTGCTCCCCTTCCCATCTCCACGGGGCTGGCTCTGCCTCCCTCCTCACCCCCTGCGCTCCTTCCTCTCCATCACCCCAGGACACGGCTCTCCCTGACCCCTCAGCACCGCACCCCTGCCTGCTGCAGCTCCACCAGCCACCTCAGCTCGGCACAAAAGCTTCAGCCCAGCGGGAGGAAGAGGGGACACGGCCCCAAACAAATCTAGCGCTGTTTGCTGCTCTCGCTCCCACTGGCAGAGGAATGAGCAGAGTCATGGGGCTGCAGAAACCCGAGCCCGGCGATGATCGCTGCTGGCAGCTGGAGGCACAGCCACCTCCAGCAGACCAGGGGCTGGGCACAGCGAGAGGGGCCAGGGCAGTGCTGGGGCTCGGAGCACGCAGCACCCCCTGCACTGAAGGGCTGGACAGCACCCTGGGGATGGAGCCCCACTGCACGGCCCATGGCACAGGGTTGACCTGGCAGCTCTGCCAAACCCTGTCTCCAGGGAAATTGAGGCTGCCTGGAGCCACAAGCTCCTGTGAGTCCTCAGAGCTGCCTGAAGGTGAGGGGGGAAGGTCCTCCATGCGGGTCCTGGCTGGATGATGCTGATCCCGATGGGTCCCTTCCAGCTGGAGGTGTTTTATGATCCTGTGCACCAGTGGGACTCGGGGTGATAGTGACAGTGCTTTTGGCTTGAATTTTGAGGCCACTGGCATTGAGGATCAGGTTTTCTGAGCTGCTCAAGCAGGTCATGAAATGTGTAAAATCCAGAATAATTCCATGAGGAGCAGCAATGGTGGTGCCTCCTGCCCCACTGCCCAGGCAGTGCCCCCTTGCAGAGACACATGGGAGCAAAAAAACCTCTTCTTGCTGGCTCTGATGAGGCACCACTTTTGGGGTCCATCAGGACTAGGATGAGTTGGGCTGTGCCCCTCTGAGGTACCTGCTCTGGGATCTGTTTTGTAGCTGGGACCAGCCTGGGCTGCAGCCAGACTCCTCTTTGCAGTGATGTGACTCAACTCACGTTATTAAATCACCCGGATCATCAGAGACAAAACCCTCCCTAAAACAAACAGAATCGCAGAATCCTTCAGGTTGGGAAAGCTCTCTGGGATTATCAATTCCAACTGTTCCCCAGCACTGCCAAGGCCACCACTAACCCCTGTCCCCAAGTGCCACATCCACAGGCTTTTAAATCCCTCCAAGGATGGGGACTCCAGCACTGCTCTGGGCAGCCTGTTCCAACTCCTGACCACCCTTTCCATGAGGAAATTTTCCCTAATATCCAATCTAAACCTCCCCTGGCACAACTTGAGGCTGTTTCCCCTCCTCCTGTCCCTTGTTCCCTGGGAGCAGAGCCTGACCCCCCACCCCGATCCCCTCTCCTGTCAGGGAATGGTGAGTGAGAAGGTCCCCCCTGGGCCTCCTTTTCTCCAGGCTGAGCCCTCCCAGCTCCCTTGTGCTCCAGGCCACAGATTTCCGTACAACAATTGATGCTGTGACCACTTGATCTTGTTTTCAAAGGCTGCCCTTTCCAAAAGGCAGCAGGTTGCTGCCGTCCCTCCAGCAGCTGCATTTTGAAAGTGCATCAAAGCCGTGGTGCTGACATTCAACTCAAGGGCCTGGGGGGGGTTTGTAAAATGCAGTTACACTGCTCTGCTCAAAATCCATCCCTCCCTGTGCCATTGCTTTATCCCCTGGCTTTGCCATCACCACAGGAAAGCCGTGATACCATTGTGCACCCAGAGCCTCTCCGCCCATCAGGGCTCTAAATGTCCAGCGTTCCCTGGTCACAAAGGGCCGAGGGTTTCCAGCTCTCAGCAGGGCAGGGCTGAGCTTGTGAGGAGTATTGATCCCAAAGCTTTTTGGAGGGCAGGTGCTCAGCAGCACCACGGAAAGGTTTGATCTGCCAGTGGGATGCTTGTTTTGGAGAGGGTGAGGCACAGAGGTGCAGCTATCCCAGTGCTCCTGCAGAGCTGGATCGAGTGTTAAGGAATATTGGGCTCATCTCCAGCTCAAGCTGGTGGGTGTGGGTCGCTATCAAGGCACAGCCAAGGCTTGGGGCTTCAAAGCAAGAGCCTTCCTGGTGTTGAGGAAACCTTTGCCAAGCATCCCAAGCTCTCAGGGCATGGCAGACTCATCCTCTGGGTGCAGCCACCCCCCTCCTCCCCACTTCCCTCTCTCCAACCTTTTTTTGCTGTTCTGCTGCACAGAACCCTCATCTGTCTTAAGCTACCCAGCCTACTCCTGTCTGGGGGGATTCATCCCCTGCAACATTACAAAGTGCCATTTTTGCTTTGCTTTTTGGCTCAAGATAAGCCTTTAACCTCTTCCCGTTGGGGGCAGAGCTCCCAGCACTGCAGGTGCCTCATGTTTGCCACATCTGGGTGCTGTGGCATTGGCCATGACCCTGCAGGACCTGGATCCTCTGACTGAGTAACCTCTTGCTTTGGGCATCACACGTCCCTCGCAGGAGGTGCAGGAGGAAAACTGTTGGTGCCCTGCCAAGAGGAGGCAGCTGGAGCGGCGCCACTGCTGCCAAAGGTGTTTTGTTTTGCTTTGTTGAACAACCATGTCTGGGTTGTGAAATTTCGTGTCTGACACACCCAGCTCGTGCCAGGGACACCAGTGGCTCGGCTCATGTGATGCTCAGCCTCAGGGCTCCTTCTGACCAGAGGTGGAATGGGGATCTGGGAGGAGAATTAGCTCAGTTGGTTAGAGCAGGGTGTTCATACAGCCCAGCATCACCAGCTGGGCCAGGGAGGGGATCGTCCCACTCTGCTCTGACCTGGGGTGGCCTCACCCGGAATATTGGGACAGGTTTGGGCACCACAATATCAGAAAGACATTAAGCCATCAGAGAGTGTCCAAAGGAGTGACATGAAGATGGGGAAGGGCCTCAAGAGGAAGCGTGTGAGGAGCAGCTGAGGGCACTTGGTGTGTTCAGCTGGAGAAGAGGAGCCTGAGGGGAGTTGTCACCTCATTGCAGTGACAATTCCTGGGGAGGGGCAGAGGAGGGGCAGGCCCTGATCTCTGCTCTGGGGGGACCAGGGACAGGACCTCAGGGACTGCCCTGGAGTTGGGTCAGGGAAGGGTTAGGTTGGCTCTCAGGAAAAAGTTGTTCCCCCAGAGGGTGGTTGAGCACTGCCCAGGCTCCCCAGGGCAGTGGGCACAGCCCCAAGGCTGCCAGAGCTCCAGGAGCGTTTACACAATGCTTTTAGGCACATGATGTGACTCTTAGGGAGGCTTCTATGCATGGCCAGGAGTTGGACTCGATGATCTTTGTGGGCCCCTTCCAACTTAGGGCATTCTGTGACTCTGAGAAGGAGCACCTGGGGAGGCGCACCCGGGATGCTCCATCCATGAGCGATCCACACAGAACAACCCTCCCTTCAATCTCAACATCTCCACAACAAACCCATCTGCAAAAACCCACTGAGATCCTTCCACCACCTGGGCAGAAACGCCCCAAACCCACCCCATGTGGCAGCTTCCCCTCTCTCCCCTCAGGCTGGGCGCGCAGGCAGAATGAGAGGATGGCCGGCCTGCCGCACATCCCGGGCCCTGACAACCTCCGCCCCTTCACGCCCGCCTCGCTGGCTGCCATCGAGCAGCGCATGGCCGAGGCCGAGGCGCTCAAGATAAAGAGGCAGCAGGTGGAGATGCCCGAGGAAGAGGAGGTCAAGCCCAGCAGCGACCTGGAAGCCGGCAAGAACCTGCCCCTCATCTATGGCGACCCACCTCCGGAGCTCATCGGGACCCCCCTGGAGGACCTGGATCCTTTCTACAAGGACAAGAAGGTGAGGGGCAGAACTTTGCTTGTGGGTAGATTTGGTGTTAGAAAGAAAAAGACCAAAGCAGGGACCTCACCTGCTTTCCACCATGCCCTGGGTCTAATCCGAGCCCATCTTGGTGATCCACAGCCCCAGACCGTTGTTGCTTCTCCTCCAAAGCAGAGTGTCTGACCCTTGGCAACACCTGTAGGGGTCCAAACACACATAGAGGTCTCTCCTCTAATGGCAGCACTTGGTCTGTGGGTGTTTTGGGGGTGTGCAGAAGGGTTAACTCACCCCCCTCCTCTCTTCTCTCCACAGACATTCATAGTCCTCAACAAGGGAAAGGCCATTTTCCGCTTCTCGGCGACCCCTGCCCTCTACATGCTGGGCCCTTTCCACCCCATCCGCAGAGGAGCCATCAAAGTGCTCATCCATTCATATCCTTGACCTCTGGGATGCTGCTCCACTGGTGAAACCCCGGTGCTCAGAGTTCAAACAGCCCTGAGAGAGCCCAGAGAAGGGTTTCATGATGGTGTGGTGAGGAAACCCCCTGGGCTGGTCCCCACCATGGCCAGCACCTGCTGCCAAAGCTACCAGTGCTTTAGGAGTGGGGGTTGAAGGTTTGGGGCACTTTGGTGTCACCAAGAGCTCGGTCTTGGCTGGAGAAGGGAGGAATCAGTTTCATTGGAGAAGTGAAGAAACCTAAGTGGTGGAGTTTCCTAGGAAGAGGTTCAAGGTCTTTGAGTTCTGGAGAGACTTGGGAAGGAAAAAAAGTGTTTACAGGTCAGGGGGTCCTGTCCCACCTGGGAAGTGGGTGAGGTGGGCACGTCAAAGGATGCTTAGGGAGAGGGAGAGAAGAGGAACCAGGGCACTGCAGTGCAGAGGGGAAAACTCGAGCAGTGCTGGGGCTTTTGGTGTGAGACAAGCGGAGATGGAAGGGCAGGAAAGGACCCCCAAGAGCAAGAAGGGCATTATGGTGGGTGGGAAGTGATCCCTGCAGAGCTCTGGTGTCATCAGGGGTTGGTGGCCAGGACAGGGGGAGTAAAATAAGGGGTGTTTGTGGGACAGGAGTCAGGGAGTCAGGGAGTCCTGGGGTGAGGGAAAGGAAGGTCAGGGGGAGGGGCAGAACCAGCACCAGGGAGCTGGGAAGAGGGACAGAAAGGAAGGGAAGGGACCAGGGCCACACATGGGAGCGAGGGGTCTAAGGGGACTTTGTGGGCACTGGACTGACCCAGGAGAGCTGCAGGAGGAGCAAGTCAG
The DNA here is from genome assembly GCA_013390025.1 of Pitta sordida. Lineage (NCBI taxonomy): Eukaryota > Metazoa > Chordata > Aves > Passeriformes > Pittidae > Pitta > Pitta sordida. Next base: position 52,848 of record WEKX01001233.1, on the reverse strand, counting down.
GGTGAGGGACCAAAGTGGGCGCCAGGACAGGAGGAGCAGAGACACATCACCATGGGAAGAGGATGATCCAGGCAACAGCCACAGCATTTCTCCTTGACCAGGTTTTAAATTATTCAGCATGTTCATCATGATCACGATTTTAACCAATTGTGTGTTTATGACCATGAGCAACCCCCCGGCGTGGTCCAAGAACGTGGAGTAAGTCCCTGAGACCTCCCCCAAACCACGGGGGCCATCCCAGCCTGGCCATCCTCGGGAGGGACAGGAACAAGGCTGGGAGAGGGACTCTGAGGTCCAGGAACTCTTCAGAGCAGAAGAGGGGTCCCTGGGAGGTGCTGGTGGCCCTCTGATCTCAGAAGTGATGTCCATGCCCCACATTAGGCATTGCAAAGGGTGGGAGTGTTTTAGAGCTGCCCAAAATCTGGTGGGGTCCCCATGACAGGAGACCACTGCAGAGCAGGTTGGGTTGGGTTGGGTCGGCAATGACAGTCTGGAGAGGGCGAGCAGATCCACCTGTCCAAGGAGAATGGACAACCCGTCCCAGGTGAGAGGGAAATCCAGCATTTCCTGCTGTGGTTCTGCAGTCAGGTCTCAGCAAGGCTTTGTGTGGGGACATCAGCAGGGATCAGAGGTGCTGTAGAACAGTCACCAAAGGGATTGGTACCTCAAGGTGTCCCAACTTACCTTGTGAGATGGGATGACAAGCTCCCCCAGTGCTGAAGCACCCCAAAAACCCAATCAGTCCCCCACACTCAGGTCCCCGGGGTGGTCCCATTGTCAGGGGTGGGCAAAACCTCATGGTGTCCCTTGGGCCAGAGTCACCATTCCCATTCCAGATACGCCTTCACTGGGATCTACACCTTCGAGTCCCTCATCAAGATCCTGTCGAGAGGCTTCTGCATCGACAACTTCACATTCCTGCGGGACCCGTGGAACTGGCTGGACTTCATGGTCATCTCCATGGCGTGAGTTCGGTGGGATGGGGGAGGACGGGGGCTCTGGACACCGCACCCGGAGGAGGGCTGAGAAACGGAGTGAGTGCCTGGCAGAGCCCCTGAGGCCCTTCCCTGCCCTGCAGCTACATCACCGAGTTCGTGGACCTGGGGAACATCTCTGCTCTCAGGACCTTCCGCGTCCTCCGCGCCTTGAAAACCATCACCGTGATACCAGGTGGGACTTAAGGAAGGGCTTCCCCCTCCATGTCCCCCCTCGAGCTCAGGTATTCCCACCGTTCACAGCAATTCCTTGTTCTTTTGAGAGCTCTGAGAAAACAGAGGAAAGGAGGTATCCCACACTTAACATTTTCCACGCAGTTCAGCTTTTGGGTCAGGTCCTGCTGATCTTACATGTTGAAATAAGCTGCACTCCCTGGGTTGTTTGGCAGGGAAAGCCTCTGATGAGCCAAACATTGTTTTTAGGGCTCCTTGGAGATGCCTCAAGGGGGTTTGTGCTCACAATGGGTTTATGGGCTCTATAAACCGAAACACTTAATTTTGGAGGCATGGCCTCAGTCCTGTTTGGTTTTGGTGGTTGCTGTGGTGCTGAGACTGAGATATTTAATGTGTATTAGTGCAAGACCCACGTGGTGAGTGTTTAACTCACTCCAAACATCCTGCCTGTGGTGCGAGGAACGCGTTGTCAATTAGCTCTGGTGGCTGTTCCCCAAATCTGATACCATTTCAACATCCTGCTTTGGTACCACCTGATGCAAGCGCACAGAAATGATCCCTCAGACCCCTGGAAGAAGCACGAGATTGAACTGAAAACGATGATTCCTTGTGGTGAATAAATTCTCATGTCCCTGCAGCCTTCAGAGCTTTAGGGTTCATAGTTGAATGTTTTTTTGCCTCCATCAAACAGGCTAAAAATGGCATTTAGGAAAACGTAAGCTGTGCTTCTTTTGGGAATGACACTCCCCAGAGGCTCTGCAGAAATAGCGGGAGCAAAAATAAGCTGGTTTAGAAAGGCTGACCTCGGCTGTTTCCCAACATAGACAAACCCTTGGGGAACAGGGTTTTACCTAAATAGTTTGGGGGGTGAGGAGCTGGCACAACGAGAGGGCTAAAAATCTTGTCTTCAGAGAATTGCCTCCATGTGAGAAAGTTCTGAGCTCAGAGAGGCTTTAAGATCCATGTTGGGATGTCTCAGCATCATCCATGAGGATCTTGGGTGATTGGAACACCGTCCTCCAGGGAAAAATCCCACTAAGGAGTCGTGGGTGAGGCTCTTCTGTGGAGGAGACAGCAAGGCTGGGGGACAGAGACGAGTTAACCCCAGTGCTCAATGCAGATGTCACTTTGTCACCTTCACTTGGACACACTGGGGATACTCCAGCTTGAAGGGGTCAGGATGGAGGGTCTGGCCGGGCTCCCCACAACCCATGGGACAGCAGCACATAGTGTTGGACACCAAAACTTGGTGTTGGACCATGGAGGCCTTTCTGGAGCTGAGAGTGGTGCTCAGCACCATCCAGCTGGGTGACTGAAGCCCTTTTCCATGTGCCACTGTAGTGGTTTGGGTCAAAAAAAGGCCAGATTGTGGCATTTGGGAAAATAGCCCAAAGGAATTGTCAGGCTGGGATGAGCTTTGTTTTGTGATATCCCAGGGTTGGGATGGGGAAGTTTGGTCATCACTTGCCCAAAGGTGACAGTTTTTGGGGAGGGTTTATCCTGCCCAGCAATGCGTGGGGACAGAGGGACAGCTGGGATGTGACATGGGACACACATCTGGGGGGCCTGAGCACATGGGGGAACTCGAGGATGCCACATGTCCCCACCAGATCCAGCACCTTTTGGGAAGGCCAGAGCACATTCCCTCCCCAATTAACAAACAAGCAATTAGCTTAGTGACACCTCCCCCCCGCCCAGGGCTGAAGACGATCGTCGGGGCTCTGATCCAGTCGGTGAAGAAGCTCTCGGATGTCATGATTCTCACGGTTTTCTGCCTGAGTGTGTTCGCCCTGATCGGGCTCCAGCTCTTCATGGGGAACCTCCGGCAGAAGTGCGTGCGGTGGCCCCCCCCAAACGACACCCTCCTGTGGGACCCGGGGCTGGACAACGACTCCTTGGTCAACTCCACCTTCTATGACACCTTCATGGGTGACTTCACCAGCAACTTCACCAGCAACTTCACCAGCAACTTCACCAGCAACAGCACCTTTGATTTCGATGCCTACATCAACGATGAAGGTAAACGCCTGAGCAGCCCTTTCTCTGCTCACCCAGCACCCTGGTTTGCTCCACAGTTTCCCTGCTCTTCCCGTGCCAGACCAAGATGGTCTGCTTGCTTAGACCTTCCTGCCAAGGGGCTTTGCAGGGAGACGTGGCTGGTGGGTGAAACAGGCTGTGCACAGACGCAGGATGGGCAGATGGGATCAGATCCTCCTTCACATGGTCCACCTGGGCAGGATAAACTCCTCCAGGAAGGTTTCACCTTTGGATGAGCCAGTGTGTCAATCTCCCGCTCAACAGAGAGGCCAAAATCTCCCATGAGTGTTGTCACATCAGGGAGACCAAACCCTCCAGCAGCAGATGGGACTTTGGGTGGAAAACCAGAGGGACGGATGCAGGAATGACATTTCTCATTTTCACTGCTGCATTAGAGCTGGGTCCTTCCCTGGATACCAACAGCCACAGGAGGGGAGGGAGAGGTGGGACCAACACAATCCTCCAGATTTGCTACTTTCCTACCAATTCTTTGCAAATTTTGGCCCAAAGGGTGGTGGAGTTTTTGTTTGTTCTTTGGGTTTGAGTTTTTAAATTCCACAAGAATGTCAGAATCTCAGAAAACCCTGGCAGAGCTGCACGGGGGTGGGATGTGTCACAGGGATGTTCCACATCTGATTTGGGGCACTCAGCAGAGGTGAGAAGGGTCAGGTTTTGTCTCGGCTGAGCTGCTTGGCCCAAAATGTAGCTCTGGCACTAATTACAGGGAGGCTTTTGGTGGTGTGCAGCTTCAATCCATGGGACCTAACGAGCACAGTGCAAAGTGCAGCAGCTCCCTGAGGCCACGTGGGTGCTGGGGCCAGGCCAAAAACATATTGCCCGGGGTTGCACAAGCAGGAATTATCCTCTCTGAGCCCACGTGGGATAAATAAAAGCCTGGTGGCAGGAAGTCAGGCAGAGCCAGGGACGCTTTGAGGAAGCTCCAGAAGTCCCTGTGTGGCTCCTGGGAGGGATTGGTGATGGTCAGGATGGGACCCAGCTGCCCTTTGCCATGTCCAGGCATGGGTGTCTTCATGTGCTCCTCGATGTGTCCCGGGGGCAGGGGACTTGTGGTGGCACTGCTTGGCAGCTCCTGTGGCTCTGGATCTGGATCTGTGGAAGAGCTTTCAGGTTTTAAGGAAGGCTTTAAGCCTTGGTCTATAAAAAGGATGGGTTTCTCCATCCAGGAGGGGATGGGAGCAGCAGGAGCAATAGCAATGGACCAGTAGCAGCTCCCCAAGGCTTTTCTGGGACTCCTGCAGTCTCCCATGCTCGGTGCTCCCTGGGAATGTTCTGCTTTTCCCAGCAAAACAGGCCAGCCCAGATCCTTTGGCCACATTAACTCACTTTCCCAGGAGGCCTGAGCCTGGCCAGCTCCGAAGGTCTTGCTGGGCTTGGGATTCCTCTGGTTGGGTCAATGAAACGCTGCCACGAACCCTCTAAACCAGTGCCAATGCCAACAGCAAAGAGGAGATAACCCAGCGCCCGACAGACGGATTCAGGGAATTTCCCTGGGGTTCAAGGAATTTCTGTGAAAGCAAGTTGCTGCCAAGAATTGGAAAATCAATTATTTATTGTTTTGCCTTGCTCTTTCCCCAACTGCAAAGCCAATTTCTACTTCCTGGAAGGAGCCCTTGATGCCCTGCTCTGTGGGAACAGCAGTGACGCTGGGTGAGCCCTGGATCCCCGGGAAGGGATGGGAGAGCTGGTGCTTCCAGATGCTTGGGATGGGATTGGGTTGGGGCTCCAAATGTGGCTCTGCAGGTGAACAGTCCAGGAATCCCAACAGATCAGCCTGGGAGGGGATGGGTCTGAGCATCTCCATGGTATCAGCTTGGAGGAGGTTGTCTGTTGGAGCATCCCAAGGGGATCAGCTTGGGAGGGTATGGATCCTGCCATCCCAACTGTATCAGTCTTTGGGTCCCAAGGGTGTCAGCTTTGGGTCTGGGCATCCCAACTGCATCAGATTTGGAGGGTATTGGTCCACACATCCCAACTGTATCAGTTTGAGAAGGGATCTTTTGGAGCATCCCAATGGAATCATCTCCAGAGGGTGTCAGTACAGGCATCCCAACTGTATCAGCTTGGGAAGGTATTGTTCCTTGCCTCCCAATGGGGGACATCCATCCAGGCAGCCTGATTGTGTCAGTTTAGGTGGGGATCAGTTGGAATATCCCACTGGTATCAGCTTTGGGGGGTCAGTGTGGGCATTCTGACCACGTCAGTTTTGGGGGGGGGTCAGTCCAGGCATCCCAACTGTATCAGCCTGGGAGGAGATCAGTCAGAGCATCCTGGTGGCATCAGTGGGGGGGGATATCAGTCTGGCCATCCTGGCTGTATCAGCTGGAGGCGGGGCAGGGCTGCTCCAGATACCCCAGTGATATCAGCTCTGGGGAAGGTGGGATCAGTCCAGGAATCCAGGTATCAGTCTGCAGTGGTACCAGACTGGGCATCCCAACTGGATTAGATTGAGGGGGCATCAGTCCAAGCACCCCATCTGTACCAACCTGGGTGGGGAGGGTCCCCCCCCGGTGCATGTCCACATCTCCAGGGCTGGAGGGTTTGGCTGTGGGTGCCAGAGGGGCACTTTGGGGGCTCACAGCAGCTGCCCCCGTGGCTCCCTTGGCAGGAAGTGCCCCGAAGGGTACGAGTGCATGAAGGCAGGGAGGAACCCCAACTATGGCTACACCAGCTACGACACCTTCAGCTGGGCTTTCCTGGCCCTCTTCCGCCTCATGACTCAGGACTACTGGGAGAACCTCTTCCAGCTGGTAGGCACCACATTTCCATACTTGTGCTAAAGTTCGGGGTTTGGTGTTGCCCCTGGTGAGAGAGACACGAAAAGTCATTGTTTGGAAACCTGTGGGATCTTGTCCTGTGGTTTATGGATCCAACCAGGATCAGCAGAGACGGCACACGGTCCCTTCTAGTTCTCCGTTTATTTTCCAGGGCAAAGCCCAGAGGTGTTGTCAGCTCCATCATGGAAATTTGGATTTATAAGGGTTATTTAGTGCATCTCTGGCTTGAGGTGAGGGAGATGGTAAGGAGGAGAAGCCAGGTCCCTTGTCCTCTCATTGAGTCATCCTCCAGGGAGATGTCACAAGATCCCAGCTGACCCTGGGTCGAGACACTGTCCAGGGTAACAGTGACCCTACATAACCACCCATGTCCTCTGGAAAGGATTTTACCCAGATCCAGAGTTAGAAAAGGACCACTTTGGCCTGAGGGTGAGACCTGAGATGTTGGGGGGCTGGGGGACATCAGGTCCTCATAGCAAAGTGAGTCACTGATGAAATATTGTCCCACCTCCACATCCCCCCAGCCCTGGGCAACCAGAGGGGTGTCCCAAGATTTCTGTTGTCTCCCACCAACCTAACCCAGTGCTGTGGACTACAGAAGGTCCACTGGGCAATGACCAGCCCTGGGGGAAGATGGGAGCAAACTACTGTCCTCCAGCCCAGATGGGAGGGTTTGGAAGGATCTCCAAAGCAACACTGTGACAGCCCTGCCCTCCTCTTTCCACAGACACTGCGAGCAGCAGGGAAAACCTACATGATCTTCTTCGTGGTGGTGATTTTTCTTGGTTCCTTCTACCTCATCAACCTCATCCTGGCAGTGGTGGCCATGGCCTACGCTGAGCAGAACGATGCCACGCTGCTGGAGGAGCAGCAGAAGGAGGAGGAATTTCAGCAGCTCATGGAGCAGCTGAAGAAGCAACAAGAGGAGCAAGAAAAGATGGTTGGTGGGAAGTGTGGAGGTCAACGGTGGGAGGAAATGGAGGGAGCAACAAGCGTGGTGGTGCCTCATTTTATGTAAAATCCAAGCATGAGCCCATTTGATTCATGGGAAGAAAATAAAATAATGGAGTAACTATTTTGTAGACCACAAAGTTGAGGCACAATCCTTTGTGGGCAAAGAAATAAGAAAGGCTGAAAAGATTTAATTTCCTCATCCAAATCCCAGCACAGGGAGCACTGGGAGAGGAGCAGCACAGAGGGGTGTTTGGAAGGAGGAGGTGAGGGACAAGGCATAAAAGACACCAGAATTACCAGTGGATCTCCCTGGAGCACAGCATGAGCAGGAAGCCTGGCAGGGACCTCGGGCACAGCATCATCGGGCCACCACAGAGGTGCTCAGAGAAGATGAGGCAGCTGCAGCTCTTTGCTTTGGCCTGGAGACAGAAGAAAGGGCTTGAGAGACCCTAAGGCTCCCTCGGGAGGTGCTGGTGCCCTTATGGGAGCCAAGGAAACCTGGTCTAGTGGAAGGTGTCCGTGCTCATTGCAGGAGGGTTGGAAATGGATGGTCTTTAAGGTTGTAAGGGACCTCCAGGATCATCCATTCCAAAGTTCTTGGCCAAAGCACGATCTTGTCAAGACATTTGCTCCACTGCAGTCCTGGAGTGTTCCCTTAACCATTTTCTGGTCCTTGTGAGCCTCTTTTCAGCACAACCACAGCCAAAAGCCCCTGCAGTGTCTGGTGCTGCAGCCCAGCCCCTCTTCACCTCTAATCATCATTTGGGTCTGTCAGCAAGACCCCCAGGAGCCATCCCTGCAAATCTGTTCGTTTGGGCAAACCACCAGCTCCCCTCCATGCAGAGAGTCACAAAGCAATGTTTTAATCTCTCCAGAGCCTCCCTGTTGTTGGTTATCTGTGCTGAGCCCACAACATCCTCTGAGGAAGCAGCTTGTTCTTATCTGGCTGCTGCTGTTGGCAGGATGGGGCTGAGCGAGCCCAGCCCCAGGGCTGGGGGTCAGGCTGAGCAAATTAACCAGGAGTTGCCCAAAAGCTTTATTAAGGGATGTTATTCCTTTGTAGTCACTTAGAGAAACTAAAAAGACAGAGGGAACAAGGCTGAGAGTGAGGGCAAAGCCCCTACATGAAACAGCAGCTTGGATTTATTTAATAGCCCAAGACTGAGTGTGGAAATTGTGTTGGGTCTCAGCGATGTGCTGTGGGAACAGAGATGTTCCTACTCCTCTGTGGCATCTGCAGGGTGCAGTAAACTTCAAAAACAGCCCTGTCAGAAAGAAAAAAAAATAATTGCACCTGCAACAGAGACATAATAATACAAATTTGGCGAGATAATAAATAAATTTTTGAGTCAGGCATTCATTAATTCAGTGCCAGTCCGAAAATCTTGGAGATCACACAACAGCAAGAGCCTGGGGGATTTTTCTTCTTTCCCTTTTGGGATGAAAACATGTTTTAATGGTTAAAGTTTCCTGCAAGACAGAACTGAGAAGATTTACACGGTTTTGTCCTTATGAATTATTCACCCTGAGCAAATCTGAACAGATCCCATTTGGCTGTGCAGAGAGTCCTGTGCAAGTGAAAGGGAAAGGCTTGGAACTGCTGATGGGCAAAGTGGGGTGGAATCCCAGAATGGTTTGGGTTGGGAGCGACCTTAAAACCCATCTTGTGTGGGCAGGGACACCTCCCACTATCCCAGGCTGCTCCAACCTGGCCTTGGGCACTTCCAGGGATGGAAGGGATTATCCCAACCCCTCCACAGCCCGATGCCTGTTGTGGGATGGTCCCACGGGCAGTGGACACGAGGGTGATGGGGCTGTGGGTTGTGCAGTTGCAGGACCATCGATCCAGCAGCGATTCCCTGCCTGGCAGCGCGGCCGAGAAGGAGCACGACTCGGACCCCAGCAGTGACCAGGACAAGGCCAAGGACTGCAACGGGCAAGTGGTGCCCAAGATCACACTGCAGAGATCTGACACAGTGATTGATGTACGTGCCTGGCGCTGCCTCTGCCATCCCCTGGGGGTGCCCGACAACCCTGGAGGGACGGCCTTGTGCCCAGCTCATTGCGGGTTGTGTCCTACGGGCCCTCAGCCCACCTGGGGTTCCCACCTTGCACCTCGAGGTCTCTCCAGACTTTTTTTTTGCCCTTTTTTCTGCCTGCTCTGTCTTTCAGTGCATTAAATAACTCTGCACCCATCCCTCCTCTCCTTCTAGTTCAGCCCAACCAATGAGTTGGAGAAACAGGACCACAACCACCTCACCGTGGGCAACCAAGATGGGCCAGGGCTCGAGAAGAGGGTGGGAAGCGCCATCAGTGTCATCTCCAACGCTGTGGAAGGTACACATGGGGGAGGGCTGTGGGTGTGTCGGCGGGTTTGTGCTGATGATCGTGGCTGTCCCAAAGCCTCATGTGAGGGATTCTTCTGGCCCTGGGGTCTCTGTACAGAGTCAGGGCTCTGAAGTGATGCTCAAGCAAAGCTTTTCATCCCATCTCACTTGCCTGGAGGCAATAATCCAGTATCTCAGGCAAATGAATGGGATTACAATTGATTAGAGCAGCCCTCAGAGCCAACTGGGAGCTGGTGAGCAGTTTCCCAGGAGCTGCTGTCTCAGCTTCAGCAACAGGCTCTCCTCCCAGAGAATGGGCAGGAAACCCTCTGACCACCCCAGAGCAGGTCCCTCGGATGTCCCAGCAGTCTCAGCATGGCAGGGACACCTCAAATCCTTCCCAGGGGCTGAGAGCAGGATTGGACCCACAGTTCCCTGACTGATCTGCATTTCCATCCCTCTCCAGTTTGGAGGGTAAGGTCTGCAATATCTCTGTGCCAGATCACAGCAGGGCTCCTCTTGTCTTCCACATTTTTTGGCTGTCGCCATATAAGAAAGATCTAAAACTATTAGAAAGTGTCCAAATGAGGTCTAAGAAAATGGTGAAGGGTCTGGAGGGGCCGTCTGAACTGAAGCTGAGGTCACTTGGTTTGTTCAGATGGAGAAGTGGAGACTGTGGTCAGACCTCATTGAGGTCTGCAGCAGCTTCCTCAGGATGTTCTGCTCTGATCTCTGCTCTGTGTGACAGTGACAGGATCCAGGGGAGGCTGGAGCTGTGCTGGGGGGGGTTAGGTTGGATCTCAGGACGATGTTCTTCCCCCAGAGGGTGGTTGGGCACTGCCCAGGCTCCCCAAGTTTGGGCACAGCCCCAAGGCTGCCAGAGCTCCAGGAGGGGTTGGACAATTCAGGGACAGGGTGGGACTGTTGGGGTGTCCTGGGCACGGCCAGGGGTTGGACTCAGTGATCTCAACTCAGGATATTGTATGATATCAAACTCATAGGTCATCTACAGCTGGTTCAGGGCCTCTGGAGAAGTCACTCCGAGCGGGTCAGGACTTGCCCAAGGTGAGGACAGGATAATCCTGCATTGATGTCATTTTCTTTCCTGCCCTCAGAGCTGGAGGAAGCCCACCAGAAGTGCCCTCCCTGGTGGTACAAATTTGCCCACACATTCCTGGTGTGGAATTGCTGCGCTCCCTGGGTGAAGCTGAAGGAGTTTGTCAAGCTGGTGGTGATGGATCCCTTCGTGGACCTGGGCATCACCATCTGCATCGTGCTCAACACAGTCTTCATGGCCATGGAGCATTATCCCATGACGGAGGAGTTTGAGAAAGTGCTGACCGTGGGGAACCTGGTAGGCAGCCCTGGGCACTCCTGGGCACTCCATCCTTGCTCTTTAGAGCCACAGCAGCCCCACCTTCCACCCTGTGGGCAGATCCCCCCTTCTGCTGCTGCTGTGACACTCAAACTGTGAATTCCTCCCTGGAAACACGTCCCAGCTGCTGAGAAAGTGCTGCAGGGATCCCACCACAGCATCCCCTGTGCACTTCAGGATGGCCCAGATGAAGGGAGTTGATGCGGGGGTGGGATCCATCATTTCCTGCTCCCCTCCTGCCTGGCTTGGTGCATCTCCTGCGGCCTTGCAGAGCCATCCTGAGCCACCCTCTACATCACAACCCAGGGTCAGGCATGAGCTGCTGCCAGCCCTGGCTGCCACGACGGAGTCCTCGTGGGGCTGGGTGGCCTTGGAGCAGAGGAGAGGGAATTCCAGACTGTGGGAGCAAACAGGTCGCCACCGAGCAGGAAAGAACAATGCTGGCAGTCCTAAAAATACCAACAAACACTAAAAATAATAATAATAGTCAGGGCCTTTCCTCCTGAAATTGTTGAAAGTCTGGGTTGCCCTTATTTTATAGGGGCATTTAGCACCCAGCTGTGTCTGCTCCTGCTCGGAGCTCAGGACAAATGGCTTTGAGCAGCGTGGAAACTGCTGGGCTAGATGATCTTTGAGGTCCTTTCCAGCCTGTATCTGTACTGTGAATCCTGTATCTATACTGTGAAACTGCTGGTGGGACAATCCAGGAGGCCCCTGGTAGCTGTGGGAAATACATCAAGGGATGACAGAGCTCCCATCTCCTCTCCTGTCACCTTCCCTTGCTCCAGCACCTGCTGAGACCTCTCTGAGCACAGGCCCTGGAGTGACAGATGCCAGTGGCCGGGGCGGGCAGGACGCCGGGCAGCACACTGGCACATTTCTGCTTTGTCTCTGGTTTCAGGCAGGAAATACAAGGGGATTAATGGGCTGGTGCTCAAGGCACGGCCTCGCTGCAGGGCAGCCCAGCCCTTCCCTCGGGCCAGCAGCCGATTCTGGCTGGGGATGGTTTGCTGGGAAAGGGCCAGGTAGGGGTGGGAACCGGAGGAGCCATGGTTCCCCCTCCCAGGTTTCCTGTCTGTGCCAGAGATTAAAGGTGCAGCGCTGCTGCCTGTCCCATGTGAAAGACAAGAGCAGGGCCCAGCTGGCAGGAGCAGAGCAGGGCACATTTGTGGGCTGGCGTGGAAGGGGCATGTGAGGACCGTCCCCTGGGATACCAGAGCAGGGAGAGAACAAAGGATATTTGTGGGCTGGCATTCAAAGGGCATGTGAGGACCATTCCTTGGGATGTGGGAGCAGGAGCAGAACAGGGCACATTAGTGGGTTGGCATGGAAGGGGCATGTAAGGACCATCCCTTGGGATGTGGGAGCAGGAGCAGAACAAGGGATATTTGTGGGCTGGCATGCAAAGGGCATGTAAGGACCATCCCTTGGGATGCTGGAGCAGGGGTTTCCCTGCTGCCTCTCCTCCCTGCTCAGTGGAGGCACAGATCTGTGCATCCCAACACCATCCACATCCAGGAGAAATCTATCACCGAGCCCCTCTGCATATGCCGTGTCACGGAGTTGCATCAAGGATGTTAATTGTCACATTGCTGAGCCCTCTCTGCAGTAATGTGATAACTCACAGAGCTGTTGTAGTCCCGGGAAAGGACTGAAGTGTAAAATCCAGATCAGCTGTCACAGGGCTCAGGGAGGGGCAGGGGCATCCCAGTCAGCAGCCCAGTTCCCAGTGCTGGGCATCTGTGATTCACCAACCATTCGAAAGGGATCCCTTTGCCAATGAAACTTTTATTTTTAATTTCCACCTGGAAATTAAACTCCTTCTCTCCAGAAGCAATTGGTCACCAGTACTCCCAGTCTGGCTTCAGCAGCCACACTGGGCAGCACAAGCTGGAGAGCTTGTTCCCAACTGGAACTTGATCTAAAGGGGCAAAATGTTTTGGGAATACACCAAAAAAGGGACGTGCTGCCCTCCCTGCCCAAGGCTCCGCACTGACTTACTTGCAAAGTAACAGAGTGCTGCTTCCCCCAGGTCTTCACGGGGATCTTCACAGCAGAGATGGTCCTGAAGCTGATTGCTCTGGATCCCTATGAGTATTTCCAGCAGGGCTGGAACATCTTCGACAGCTTCATCGTCACCCTGAGCCTGGTGGAGCTGGGCTTGGCCAACGTTCAAGGGCTCTCCGTGCTCCGCTCCTTCCGTTTGGTACGTGCTGGGGAGGATTCTGAGTGCCTGGGGGTTGTGGATGTGGTTGGCACCAGGATGGAGAAGGCTCTCTCGTGGTGGTCACCAATTAAAGATAACCCTGAGAGTCCAGCTAAATCACAGAGTCACAGAATCATAGAATTAAATGGATTGAAAAAGACCTTTGAGTTCATTGGAGTTGAGTGGGTGTGAATCTCTTCTCTCAGGCTGACAACACCAGAACAAGAGGACATGGCCTTAAGCTGCACCAGGGGAGGTTGAGGCTGGATGTCAGGAAGAGTTTTTTCAGAGAGAGAGTGATCCCTCAGAGGAAATGGGCTGGCCAGGGAGGTGGTGGAGTCGCCATCCCTGGAGGTGTTTAAGGAAAGATTGGATGAGGAACTCAGTGACATGGTCTGGATAACGGGATGATGGGATGGGGAGTAAGGTTATTATATTAAATAAAAGAAAGATGATGACACAACCCTGAGATTAGCACCAGGGTTGTGGATTCAATCCCTGTGTGGGCATTCACTTGGGAGTTGGACTCAATCCTTGTGAGTCTACAGGACTCGTCTACAGGACTCAATCCTTGTGAGTCCCTTCCAACTCGGAATATTCTGTGATATTCTGTGATCAAGTCCAACCTTTTACCCAACACCACCTCATCAACTAAACCATGGCACGAAGTGCCACATCCAGTGTTTTTCTAAACACTTCCAGGGACGGTGATTCCACCACCTCCCTGGGCAGCCCATTCCAATGGGCAGTCACTCTTTCTGTGAAGAATTCTTTCCTAATGTCCAGCCTAAGCTTCCCCAGGCGCAGCTTGAGACTGTGTCCTCTAAATATTCAGGCGAGTCAGAGTCTGGGCTCTTTGAGGGTGTTTAACCCCTCCTGCCTCAGTAAAACAGCCTCATGAAGGTCTGATGACACCTTGTGGCAATGCCAGCCGCAGCCAAGCCAACACCTTCCCTCCTTCCCACAGCTGAGGGTTTTCAAGCTGGCCAAGTCCTGGCCCACCCTCAACATGCTCATCAAGATCATCGGCAACTCAGTGGGAGCCCTGGGGAACCTGACGCTGGTGCTGGCCATCATCGTCTTCATCTTCGCCGTGGTGGGGATGCAGCTCTTCGGGAAGAGCTACATCGAGTGTGTGTGCAAGATCTCGGTGGACTGCACCCTGCCCCGCTGGCACATGAACGACTTCTTCCACTCCTTCCTCATCGTCTTCCGCATCCTCTGCGGGGAGTGGATCGAGACCATGTGGGACTGCATGGAGGTGGCCGGCCAGACCATGTGCCTCATCGTCTTCATGATGGTCATGGTCATCGGGAACCTCGTGGTGAGTCTTGGAGCTGAAGGGGAAGGTGGGGGACAAGGGCAGGGCAGTGACATGGGGTGGGGACAGCTCTGTCCAGTTCGGCTTGTTCACAGGGCTGGTTGGAGCTGGACAGGAGCACTGGCACAGGGCTCCACGTCCCCCCTGTGGGCCTGGTGAGATGTGCTGTGTGTCAGCTCTGTGTGGAATGGGGTGAGAAGTGATTTCTGAGGGACTTTCAGTCGAAATTAGATCAGGAACAGAAGGGGAAACTGAGGCATGAGAAATAACAAGGGGCTGTAGGCAGAGACAGGAGCAACTCTGGGACAAAACAGAGCTCAGGTTCAAGCTCTTATCCTCATGGCTTTTCAGGCCTTCCACCCCTGTTTCCCACTCTCCTGTGATGTGGGATGGAGACAGGGCTCTCTCCAGCCCATCCCAGGCCTGGCCCTTTGCTCTGGGTGCCCCCACAAGGCTCCTGCAGATCCCCAACATCCCCAGGCCACACCACATCCAGGTGACACCTGGAGATTCACAACCCCTCTGCGCCTCCTTCGCTGGGTCCCGCTGACCCCCTGCTCCCCATCACCCCTCCCTGCCCTCCCCGCTACCCCAAGCTGCCTGTGCTGCCCGTCCTGCAGGTTTGCAAGTTCCAGGCGAGCATGAAATCCTTTCTAAACTTGGTAACCCTCTCGCTGGCAGCTTCGAAGCTTGTTTTCCAGCCTGCGTGGGCCCTGCTCTCCCTTCTCGAGGAGCAGGGCAGGGGAGGGAAGAGGCGGCCTGCCTGGATCTCTCCTGTTACTTGCCGGGTTGTGTAAGCCTTTTGGAATTTGCTTTGAAAAACTATCTGCCCAGGGAGCTGCTGACGCCCCCGTTCCCAAGGAAGCTGGCACAGCTCTCCAGAGGGGTGAAAGGAGCCCCAGGGAGAAATCCAGATCACCCCATGGCCTGGGTCAGGGAGTTAGGGCAGCTTGGAGTGTCCCACTTTCAGGGCAGAAAGTTGGGGTTTGGGTGCTGGCACATGTCAGGGGAACTGGGGCTCTGAACTGGTCCCCAGAGCAGGATGGGCCCATGCTAGCTGCAGACCTCAGCCCGGGGTGTGCTGGGGTCTGTGAGTGGTGCTGGGCAGACGTCTGTGCATCGCCTCACACTGGGGAGCAGCCCCGTGTCCCCCCCAGAGCTGCCCAGCTCCCACCAGTCAGGAGAGTTTGTGATGCCACCTTTGGAGTGGGAAACCATTCATTTGGTTTGTGATGCTGAATGAGGCTGAGAATCACCCGTAAGCAGCTGGAGCCTCCCCAGAACCGTCTGCAGAGACTGCAGGAGACTGGGAATCACAGCTGGGACTCCCCACAGAGCCCACCCAAAGGGGCTCTGGAAACTTCTCTTCTTCTGGAGCCCATTTTTGGAGTAGGGCAGCCCATCCACCCCTCCAGGAGACTCTCCTGGAGGAGACAGAGGCACAGCACAATTTTCAGCTGGTGAGTCCAGCCACAGCCCTCCCAGAGGTGCAGGTTTCCCCTCCCTGAACTGCACCCCTGCCCTCCGGACAAGCCCTGCAGCTCCTGCCACACTCCGTGCTGCTGAGCAGGGTCCATTTACAGCAAAGCAGAGAAACACGGAGCACAGACACGTACAGGGCGCTCTCTGCCCTCTTCATCCCCTCTGCCAGGCTCTCCTGGCCGTGTCTCAGGTATTTCTGAGTCCTGGAGCCTGTCCCAGAGCTTCCCAAGTTCCCCGCTGCAGGGAGGTGTGTGTTTCTCTCCGCTTCCCCTGCGCAGGAATGAGGTGACGGCTGATCGTCCTTTACTGTTAATGACACTTTGAGCATTTCCTTTGCGGTTATTAAGGGAAAAGGGAGGAAGTCAGTCGGGTGACAAGGTAACGGACTCCTGTCCAACGAGGCCAGAGCCAACAGAAACTATTAACTGTAATTGGTGCTTAACATAAGCATTAAACTGATGGGCCCGGGGGGATTTATTTAAAGACGAGGTTTAAGGCATATGGTATGAGCCATGTGAAAGCAGCAGTGACCTTGGATAGCAGCTAAGTCCCGGCTCAGATACGCTGCTGGCACAACACGGCACAAACACCAACAGCTGTGGGCTGGGCCCATCGCTGCCCCTCTCCATGGGCACAAGGCTGGGCGCAGTGGTGCCCGTGTTGTGCCACTTTCCATGGATCAGAGCAGTTCCTGGGGGACAGGGATGAGGTTACAGCTGGGGCTCAGGCTCCCCTGTGCCTCCAGGGTGTTGGAGACCCTCAGGAGCTTGATGGGCACCTGAGCTGCCAGAGCCAGGGAAGAGGAGAGGAAGAGTTGCATCGAGCAGGACAACGTGCAGGGGGTTCCTTTACGGGGGGGGAGAAGGGATATAATCACAGAATCATAGAACCCCCAGCTGGTTTGGGTTGGGAGGGACCTTAAAGACCATCTCATTCCACCCCCTGCCCTGGGCAGGGACACCTTCCACTATCCCAGGTTTCTCCAAGCCCCATCCAGCCTGGCCTTGGGCACTTCCAGGGATGGGGCAGCCAGGACAGAGCTGAGCTGCATCCCTGGGGGTGGTGGGGAGAAGCAGCACAGGCTTGAGGAGTCCCAAACACCGATGGACCCATAGGGGAGCTGGTTTGAGAGGGGCTGAAGCCATGGCTGGCATCGCTTCAAAATGGACCAGCAGGACCCAGGCAGCCAGGGGTGATGCTGAGGGCATCAGAGGAGGGGGCGAGGATGGGCAGCTCCATGTCCTGCAGGGTGGCCCCTCTGCAGACACTCTCGGTGAAGGGGTTTCTCCACAGCCACGGGGCTGAGGTTGGTGCTGGATATCAGGTTTGCTGTTTTTCTCCCCGCCTCTCCCAGGTGCTGAACCTGTTCTTAGCTTTGCTGCTGAGCTCCTTCAGCGCCGACAGCCTGGCAGCGTCGGACGACGACGGGGAGATGAACAACCTGCAGATCGCCATCGGCAGGATCAGCCGGGGCATCGGCTTCCTCAAGGCCTCCATCCTCACGCTGCCCCGCAGGCTGTGGAAGGGCAAGAAAGTGGCGCCAGAGGAAGAGCAAGACCCCAATAAGAGGGAAAACTCCGTGCTAAACCACGTGGATACCACCCAGGAAACCAAGTCGGGGTACCTGGATGGAATCGCTGGCAAGGAGTACATTTTCATGGATGAGCTGGACCACATGAATTTCATTAACAACCCCAACCTGACGGTGCAGGTCCCCATCGCCTCGGAGGAGTCTGACCTCTACGAGGAGACCAGCACCCAGTCTGAGACTGAAGACACCAGCAAGGTAAGGAAGGCAGCTGGAAGGGTTTCACCCCAAAACAGGGATTGCCCCATTGTCCTTGTGCTGTCCAAAGAATGATGCTTGTCTGGGCTACTTTTAGTTTTTCATGGCATGTGGCAGGGGCCAAACTTGGGGTTTTCCAACCTGACATTTCCCAGTGTAAGTCAGAGTGGGGGAGGTTGGATCCGAGCAGGGGTTTGGCCTGTTTTGGGTTATTGTTAATGCCAGGGGGACCCACTGCTCCACAGGGATGGTGCAGGGGCCAGAGCACCCAGGTTGGGGTTAAAGATGTTCCAGATGAATCTGATGCCAGGAAATCTGCTGATGGAACTATCATTGGATCCGCTGCTAATGCCTCCGAAAGCAGCATCGGGGAGGAGGGGCATGAAACCAGATGGGGGAGCTTAGCAGGAGTGAACATGAAGAGATGCATTGGATCCAAAGCTGGTCACACAGCTGAGATTGGCACCGAGGCGTGGAGGGGACTGTCAGGGTTCATGGGACACTGGTCACCTCACTGGGAGGGTGGCAGGGGGTGCAAGACAAGAAACTCGGGAAGAGTGGACACAGGAAGGAGGGGGATGGGACAGTGGTGGTCACACTGAGGTCCTGGGGAAATGTGGGGGTTATAACCTATTTAACTCATGTAGGGATGGAGAGGGGACCCACCATGGGGGACTTCATGTGCCTGCAGAAGGGTTGGGGCAGCAAGACTCATGGGATGGCTCAGGAATCATAGAGTCATGGAAAGGTTTGGATTGGAAGGGACCTTAAAGACCTTTGTGTTCTACCAACCCTGCCAACTGTCCCAGTCAGTGGCAGGGACCTGCCTTTGTGAGTGGCACAGTGCATAAAGGAGGGGACAATCCTCATTATTTATTTTTAGCTGGGAAAAACAGTGTTTTCAGCAGTTGGGGCTGCAGGAGGGGGAGAGCAGGAAAGGTGGTGGCTGGCTGTGACCCGTTGTGATGGTGCTGCTCAGCTGTACTCAGAGGGCACAAGTGCCTGGAGCACTTTGGTCAAGGGAGCAGGAAAAGGGTGAGTTACTGCTGTGGTTCCCTTTATTGTTGCCAGGAAGAGGGATGAGAGTTGGCATTTTCCCCCCAATTTTTCCTTCTACAACTGCACTCCCATGGCACTAATCCCCAGTACACCACAGCACCCTGGGCATGTGGTCACACCGCACAGAGGTGATGCCAACCCGGCCACCAAAGGGGGACACATCCAGCCTGGGCTATGTGGTCCCCAGGAGCCTCAGTGCCCTGACACCATGAGGTGCCTCCTGGCAGCTGCGGAAAAATCTCAGTGTGCAGCTCCAGGGCATGTCCTGGCACAGCTCCGGGGTTTAGGGGGTGTGTTCAGCTGGTGGCACCCGCTCAAAAACCTGCACTGACAGATTTTGAGAGCCATCCCTGTCTGCTCAGCATGTGCAGAGGGCAAAGAGCATCTCTCAGCCAGTAAAGACCAGTTCAGCTCATCACCACTGCTGCGTTTCATGGTTAAATCCAGTCAAACCAAGGTGGAAGCCAAGGGGGTACACTGACAACCTGGGCCCTGCCCAAACAGGCAGCTTGGGCAAAGGGCTGGCACTCATCAGAAAGCCACCAAATGGCTTGGGATGGAAGGGGCCTGAAAGGCCACCTAATCCCACCCCCCTGCCATGGGCAGGGACACCTCCCACTGTCCCAGGTGGCTCTAGCCTGGCCTTGGACACCTCCAGGGATGGGGCACCCACAGCTTCTCTGGGCACCCTGTGCCAGGGCCCTCACAGCCAACAATTCCTCCCCAATATCCCATCCAACCCTGCCTCTGGCAACAGGAAACCATTCCTTTCTGTCCTGTCACTCCCAGCCCTTGTCCAAAGCCCCTCTCCAGCTCTTAGAGCCCCTTTAGGCTCCGGAAGGGGCTCTAAGACTTCTCCAGGTGAACACCCCCAGCTCTCTCAGCCCGTGTGTCATAAGGTGACATGGTAATTAGGGATCCGGCGCTAATTGGTGGGCTGGGCTGGTGGCAGATGCCGGAGATCAGCTCCAGATGGAGCCAGAGCCCAGCACACCGCCTGGCACATGGCACAGCCCGCCGTGCCCGTGGAAAACCGGGGGGTGTCTCTGGACGGGCAGCTCAGAAAACGTTGATTAAAGCTCTCCCCCTCCCCACGCAGCTCTTTGGTAAGGCAAAGAACTTTTTCAGGGTGAAATGACAGCGGCAGGAGCATCGCAGCTGCTCCCCTCGAGCACTTGTGTGTCTTAGGGTTCGTTGAAGTTTTGCAGCTCAGAGCAGTGAGGAGGGGACAGGCTGGTCTGTGGCTGTGCAGGATCAGTGCGGGGGCTCAGGGCTCTTCCTGGGGGCTTTTCCCCTGAGGATTCCATCCTGCTGGGCAGGGTGATGCCCGCTGAAGTGCTCTGGGCTGTGGTGCATCGTCGGGGTATTGTCAGTGGAGCTGAGGGAGCTGGCGGGGCTCAGCTGGAGAAAAGGAGGCTCAGGGGGCACCTCCTGGATCTCTCCACCCCCCTGACAGGAGGGGGGAGCCGGGGAGGGGGATCGGGCACAGCTCCCAAGGAACAGGATGAGAGGAAACGGCCTCAAGTCGTGCCAGGGGAGATTTGGGTTGGATATCATGGAAAATTTCTTCACTGAAAGGGTTGTTCAGCCCTGACAGCAGTGAATTCCCCATCCCTAGGGGGGATTTAAAAGCCATGTGGATGTTGCAACTGGGGGAACGGGTTACTGGTGGTCTTGGCAGCTCTGGGGGACAGGGGGACTCGAGGATTGCAGAGGACTTTTCCAGCCTGAACAATTCCATGATTCCCAAGTGCTGTGAATTATGGGGGTCACAGAGTGATGCCCCGTGCTGGCAAGGACGGGGAAAGCCTTGGATTTGGGTGGAAACCCCCAGCTAAGATGCAGTTGCTGTACCAGATGTGTGATGGAAATTGCCCTAAAAATCTTCATTGCAATGAAGGGGGGGGCTCCAGATCCCCCAGGGATGGGGTTGGGGGGTCCATGCCATGGGAGCAGCGCAGTCATTCCTGTCTCCACCCAATGGCACCAGCCACCAGAGCTCCGGGGCTCCATGAGCCTCTTGGACACCTTTCCCCCCATCTCTGCGGTGGCTGCTGTGGTTCAAACCCATCTTGTCCCTTTGCAAGTCCTGTCCTGGAGGCAGATGGTTTCCATGTGTCCTTCTCAGGGGTCAAAGCCTGCCTGGCTCGGTGCTGAGGCCTCCTAATCCCCCTGCCCCTCCTCTCCCCTGCTCCAGCCCCAGCAGAGAGTCACCCCCTGAGCGTCCCAAAGGCCTGAGTGTCCCCAAAGGGTCCCCCAAAACAACGTCTTCTCATGGAGGTGTGGCTGTGGCCCTGAAGCTGTGAGCAAGGGCAGTGCCTCAGTTTACCCCAGAGGCTCTTCCCTGGTTTTTGGAGGACGGAACAGCTCCTTTGGGCACTAACGAAAGCAACAGCAGCCTCAGGGGAGGATTTTCTCCTTCCCATGTAAGCCAACACCATTCTGTGTTGGAGATGCCCATCCAAGATCTTCTGGTTCCTGCTGCTCCCAGGTAGGACAGGCAGGGCTGGGGGGCAAGGGGGGGGCTGTGCTTTATTCGAGTGCTGCAGAGGATCTTCTTGGAAAGCCAAGAAAAAAAAAAAAACAAACTGTGGAAAAAGAATCCCAGGGGCTTGCCAAGGTTTTCTCTTGTTATCAGCCCCTCCAAGGCTCGCTGAGTGGTATCTGGGAAGTCAGCCAAGCTGAGCTGTGGAGCAGGATGGAGCTGGAGAGAGATATTTGGGATGCAGGTTTTGAACTTGAGTGAACCTCAGGCAAAGGGCCCTTTGGCACAAGCCAAGCCAGCAGGATGGGATAGAAGTACCTTCTTAGGTTTCTGCAGGTCTTATTGCAACAAAGTGGGTTTTGTCAGAGCAATTCTTGGACAGGGACATGCAGAGGAGGAGGAGACGGTGAGAAAATCAGCCTGAGGTGATGGTACAAGAGATGGACCTGCTGTGCTGAGGGTCAGGGCACCTGAATGGAAAGTGAAGCTTGTGGAGGCTCAGATGGTAACAACCCTTCAAGGTTTGCAGCCTTGGACAATTCAACAAGTTTCACTCTGGGCTGTGTTTCCATAGGAGCATCCCCCAAGCAAGGGGGTCCCACCAGCTGGCTCATGTGGCACTGCCTGGTCCCTCCAGGGGCATGAGGAGGGTGGCTGGGGGCAGCCAAAGCTCAGGAGCATCCCTTCTGCAGGGCACCTCTGCCTGAATCCTCCTGTCTCTCTGCAGAATCCCCTCTGCAGTGACAACGCCTCGTCCCTGTGCAGCACCGTGGATTACAAACCCCCCGCGCCGGAGGACGAGGAGGTGGCAGAAGAGGCCCAGGAGAGCAACGAGCCTGAGGAATGTTTCACTGAAGGTGAGGGACCAACTCGAGCCTGTGGAGAGGGGCAGGTGGGTGTGGAGGGACCACTGCCAACCAATTCCTGCAGTCTGAGGACCCCCAGACTCACTGAGCTCAGCTCAAACCCCAAATCTTGAGAAGATCCCCGTGGGGCTCCCCTCTTCCACCCCACACAAGCCCAGCAGGATCCTTTTCCAGCTTCCACCAGGGAGAGTTTAAAATGCCAGTGAAACTCTGAATGGTGCCTCTTTGGTGGAAACACCCTGGCCAGGAGGTGACCCCCCCCTCTGTGTCCCACCCCCAGGCTGCGTGAAGAGGTTTCCGTGTCTCTACGTGGACATCACCACCGAGAAAGGGGCGACCTGGTGGAACATCCGGAAAACCTGCTTCCGCATCGTGGAGCACAACTGGTTCGAGACCTTCATCGTCTTCATGATCCTCCTCAGCAGTGGGGCACTGGTAGGTGCCACCTTTCGCCCTGTCCCAGGTGCTCTGCAGCAGCTTCCCGGGCTGGGGGAGCCCAGAGAGGTGGGCAGGGCCCAGGCTCCGGGCACCTCCTGGTTGGTCGCCTGTGCCAAGTCACACAGCTGTGGACAGATTTTGTTGTAAAACACCATTTGGCTCAGATCTAACCCTTGCAAGGGGATCTAAAGATCCTCCAAGAGTTCTGGTACAGTCATCCCTCCCCAGCATCCGTCACAGGCCATCCATAGACTTGGATTGATTGGATTGATGCCAATCCCTATAGCCCCCCCCTCCTGCTCTTAGTGCCGACCATGAACCATGTGAACCATCTGTTCAGCTTCATGTGGTTCCTTGTTTCAGCATCTCCATCACCAGCTGTCAGGAGGTGCTTGACAAACAATTCATGGTTGTTATTTTGCTGTTCAGCACCTCCAGCCACCGACTGCTGCCCCTTCCCAGAACCTGAGCACCCAATTATTTCAACCTCATTAATAAGCTGCATGTTGGCCCATTGGTCCTGAGTGTTTGGGCTGGATATAACTCGGAGGCCCTTGGAAATACCAACTTCTCTGCAGGTTTGGAGCCAAAGAGAGAGGGAAGGAGAAGAGAGGGACTGAGGGGGTTTTCAGACATACTTTACATGTCTGAATCGTGCTCTGAGGTGCAGTTTGGGGATGTCTGAGGTTGTAGCTGGTGCCGGAATTGAAAGCTGTGCTAAACCAGCTGTGCAGCACCTGATCACCACGCCCTCACCTCTGACATGCTGTGTGGGTGTAGCAGTCACCCAAACCCCTAAGGGCATTTTCAAAACTGCCAAAGCATCCAGAGGTGTGGGCTGGTATCCTGGCTTAAGGCTTGTGCTCAGACAGGTGGGAATTTGATGCAGCTGGACTTTTGCTTCGAGTCCAACACTGCCCTACAAAGCCAATGGGAGCTTGCAAACAAGAGTTAGGCTCCAAGTTGATCAGATACATGAATAGATGCCACCCATTCGTAGGCACTCACCTTCCCAAGCTGCCTCAAGGCTTAGGAAGGTGGGGAGATGCCGGTGTGGCTGCCCTGGGATGCAGCAGGGCCCATGGAAGAATGACTGTCACGTAGCTCGGTGCCTCTTCCAGGCGTTCGAGGACATCTACATCGAGCAGCGCAAGGTGATCCGGACCATCCTGGAATACGCCGACAAGGTCTTCTCCTACATCTTCGTCATTGAGATGCTGCTCAAGTGGGTGGCCTATGGCTTCAAGGTGTACTTCACCAATGCCTGGTGCTGGCTGGATTTCCTCATTGTTGATGTACGTGATGAGCACCTCTAGAGCCCTTTGGGGTGTTAGGGGATTGTGGCAGGCTGTTGGAAATGAACCCATATTGTATTTTAAAGGGCAGTGGGGTGTTTATGGAACAAGGGCTGAGAACATTGGTTAAAAAAAATGATCCCCCACAGGATGGACCAATTCTTTCCGTGGTTGCAGAAACCCTTTGAAACCACTTCTGTTTTATGCTCGAGCCAAAAATAAGACCATGCTGTTCCATCTGATCCCAGGAGAGATGTGAAGGGACATACAGTCTCCCAAATGCCCTGTGGCAGAGCACTGCAGTATTAATGTGTCCCTCACACTCAAGAGGCAGAGACATCCTGCCCCATCCCTGGATGTGTCCGAGGCCAGGTTGGACAGGGCTTGGAGCAACCTGGTCTAGTGGAAGGTGGCCCTGCCCACTGGGCGGGGAGGTGGGACTGCGTGAAATTTAAGGTTTCTTCCAACCCAAATCTTTCTGGAATTCTTGAGGTGGCTATTCACCAGAGACCTCAAGAACTCAATATCAGTGTCCCAAGACTAGAGGATGACCACCAGCCTGAGGGAGCACTGGGGGAGCGAGGGGAAGGCAGGATGTGGTTCAGTTGTGTTTCCACCCGAGGTGCTGCTAATCCCTTGGGTGGCTCTCTCCAGGTTTCCCTGATCAGCCTGACAGCGAACTGGCTGGGGTACTCCGAGCTGGGAGCCATCAAGTCCCTGCGGACACTGAGGGCGCTGAGGCCACTGCGTGCCCTGTCCCGGTTTGAAGGCATGAGGGTAAGTGCCTTCCCTGCTGTGCTGGCTCTGACACGGACATGCAACATGCCCAGCAGTCACGGACATCAGGGACCCACCCCAGTCAGTTTTCAGGGGCCTCCAGATCAGTGGGATCGATGCTAAGGTACCTTTGATCCAGTCTGAGCCCACTTGGTGCTGCTGGGGAGGGCAAGGCTGGGGCATGGGGGTGTGAAGGTCCACGTCACTTCTAGTCTGGTTCCTCAGCCAGGTCCTCCAAGGTCTCTTCTCCCCTTGCAGGTGGTGGTGAACGCTTTGCTGGGCGCCATCCCCTCCATCATGAACGTCCTGCTGGTCTGCCTCATCTTCTGGCTGATATTCAGCATTATGGGGGTGAACCTGTTCGCAGGGAAGTACTACAGGTGTGTCAACACCACCACGGGCGAGCTCTTCGAAAGCAGCTGGGTGAACAACAAGAGCGACTGCATGGCCCTCCTCTACACCAACGAGGTCAGATGGGTCAATGTCAAGGTCAACTTCGACAACGTGGGCATGGGATACCTCTCCTTGCTGCAGGTGGTACGTACTTAGAGCAGCTGCCACCAGGCCAGGTGTGCAGGGCAGCGTGATGCCACATCAGGGATGAAGTGGGACGCTGCCCTGATGCCCACGTGGGGTTTCTCAGCTGCTTCTTCACTCCAAAGATGTTTTTTAGCACAAAAAAAAAGTCCCTACAGAGCGGAGGAGGAAAGGGGCAGGGTAGAGGATGGGAGGGGAAGGAGTCCTCTGCAGATGGTAGGGAGCACCAAGCCTGTGGCTGCGGAACGACTCCTGCACAGCACAGGAGTGAGGAGGGCAGGTTCTGTCTTCCCCCACGTCCCAGATTGGAAAGTCCAGTGTGCCAAAGCCGTGGGCTGTGGGACTTTTGCCCGGGGAGAATGACGGCTGGAAACAGGGGGCACGTGTCCCCTGCAGGCAGTGGGCGAACACAGCTGAGTTCCACAGAACTCACCCCAGCTGAGCCAGGCAGCAGAGGGGAACTGCTCACCACAATTTAATAAAAATAGAGGTGTGGGCTCCATTATTGGGTGTGCTGGGGCTACTCCCATCGGATCCAGGGGAACCGGCAGCTGCAGAATCGGAGCATAACCCAAGCTGATCAACCTGCTTTTAAATTCAGCTTCCTCTTCAGGTTTGTTGTTCCATCAGATTCAGGAAACAAGATGTTCAGACCTTTTGTTTAACAAATCAGCAGCAAAAGGCTGTAAAAGACACAGGGTGGTCCCTGAAGAAGGTGCTGTGTAGTCCCCCACCCTGCTGCGATGGGAATCCAGTGGTACAGAAGTCAGGGCTGTGGAAGTGGCACAGTTTGGATGCAGGACAGAGGCAGCCAGACCTGGCACATCTCTGGTCTGGGGAGAAGAGTCGATTGCTTTTTTTCTCAGCCTGGTTTGCAGCAGTTTGGGGAAATACTGGTAACTTCAGCCCCGGAATGGTCCATGTGCAAAGCTCCGTATTTCTGCATTAGGATGCTTGTCTTGTGGATCCTGCTCGTGTCCCTCCCCTGCCCTTCCCACAGAAGCTGCACAGAGCAGGAGCGCTCACAGCTAAACCCCAGACACACACCCTTCACCCTCCAACCCTTCCCAGCCTCAAATACCTCCCAGAAAATATGTTCCCCACTTTCAGAGAATCATAGAATCACTGAACCCAACCATTCCTGTTCCCACAGGCCACCTTCAAAGGCTGGATGGATATCATGTACGCAGCCGTGGACTCGCGTGAGGTGAGGGGACACGCAGGGAGGACTCACAACCAACATCAAGTATTGCTCCTTCCAGGGTTTGATTCCCCATGGCAGAGCAGGAACAGATGCAGTTCAGGGTCCTCAGCTGCAGCATCACCTCTGGCTCTGTCGTTTGTCCTGCATCCCACTCATGGCTTCAGTGAGGATATGGGATATGGAGTGTGGAAATCCCCTAAAATGTTCCATGTCATGGAATCCCAGAATGGTTTGGGTTGGGAGGGACCTTAAAGACCACCCAGTTCCACCCCCTGCCATGGTTCCTATCCCAGGTTGCTTCAAGCCTCATCCAACCTGGCCTTGGACACTTCCAGGGATGGGGCAGCCCCACATCCCCCCCTGCTGAAGTGCAGAGCCTCAAAATGACCAGTGAGCTGTGTCCCTGTGCCACTCATATCATTGTCACCTGCATCTCAGCTGCAGCCTGGCCCCACAGTGGGTTCCCACCCCACCCAGACACAGCTGGGGCTCAGTTCACTCCTCTTGGCTTCAGTTTCGTGGTCCAAACTCCCTGCTCTGCTCCTGCAGCTCCAACCTGCAGGGCTCATCCCTCACCCTGCTGTGAGCTGAAGTCCTCCATGGCCCCTCCAGCTGGGTCAGGTCATCCCATCCTGGAGAAAATGCCTGGTTTGCCTCGAGCAATAAATGGGTTATGAAAACAGAGCAGCCAACATTTAACCCCTGGGTTAAATGGGTTATTATTTTGCCACGCAAAAGCTGTTTGATCCATCACCACAACATCTCCAACCAGCCCATGTGGACACACACACTGCCATGAGGGGCTTCCTGCTGCTCTCTAAGCAAACTGGGGGGTGAGGGGTGTCACCCCACACACCCATGGGCCTGAACTTACTGGGTTTGTTGCCTTTTTTTTTTAACACCAGAAACAGCTGCTCAGCTCAGCCTGGCAGCAGCTGCTGGTACTCAGCAAGGAGCTACTTCCAGGGCTCTCTGAAAACAGCTCAGGCTCCCAGAGCACCTGGGGCAAAGGAGGATTAAATTCACTGTGTTCTCCCAGGAGCTTTCCTCAAAATGGGGGAAGCCACTGGGGACAGCTCGGGGTGTTTCCTGTCAAATAAAGAGCAGAATTAAGAGATGCTCCTTGAGATGAGGAGTGGTGTCCAAGGCTGCCAGGCTGTGTCACCCCCATGTGCTGGCATAGAAATTAATCCACTTTTTGCTTTCCCCTCTTGGCTACATTTCAACCCTTGGAATGCTTTTCCAGGAAAGAATTTCAGGAAGAAACTCATTTGCTCATTGATATCACTACACCTGGGCATCCTTTCTTATGCCCCAGCCCATGTCCTGGGATTGGGGATGAGCATGTCCTTGTCCCTCAGTGCACTGTGGATGTCCCTTCCCGTGGTTGCTCCCGAGGGATCACTCAACCCACACAGACAAAATTTTTGGAGCAGCCACCCCATGGCTCTGTCTGAACACCACGACCCCTTTGTGTGAGGGTTTGGCTTTTGGGAGAGGATTAATCCCGCATTTCCCATCTCTCCTGTCCAGATTGAAGAGCAGCCAGAGTATGAGGTCAATCTCTACATGTACCTCTACTTCGTCATCTTCATCATCTTCGGCGCCTTCTTCACCCTGAACCTCTTCATTGGTGTCATCATCGACAACTTCAACCAGCAGAAGAAAAAGATGAGTATTTTCTGGGTCCTGCAGTGCTGTTCCCTCCCGGGATGCTGGCCCAGGATGCAGGGGGTCAACAGGACAGTGGGGTGGGGGGACCAGGGTCACCACGTCTGGGACTAGGATGGATCCCAGTGGCTTCCAGCACTGGAGAAATGGCACAGGGGGCTTTGCGTCCTGGCTGTAGCAGTTCCAGAGGACTTCATTTATAGGTGCAGAGGGAGCAGGCAAAGGTGAACTGCATTTTCTCTTGCCTGTGCCATCCCTTTTATTTTCTTTTTCCCACCCTGTGACCATTTCTCACCATTTTTTCATGCACCAAGTTGACCGACGCCCCCTCGGAGCGGGGACCAGGCAGAGGGTGGGCAGGACTGAGCAGGTTGTTGGTGCTGAGTGAGGTCTGCAGAACTGAGAAGCCACCTCACCCATGGCAGGATCAGAGCCAGAGCACAGAGCAGTGCCTGGCAGGAGCTTGGCTGGAGATGCTGGGTGGGAAGAGGTGAATTCCTGATACTAACAGCAGTGATTCCCTTTATACTTTGGAGGCAAAGACATCTTCATGACCGAAGAGCAGAAGAAATACTACAACGCCATGAAGAAACTTGGCTCCAAGAAGCCCCAGAAGCCCATCCCCAGGCCGGCGGTAGGTTGGGTGAACCCCCCAGAGTGGAGCAGGCAGGGAACACGTCAAGCCACCACCTGTTCCAAAGGGAATTAAAAGGGTCTAGGGGAGATCACTTGCAGGATAAGGAGCCACATCCCAGCTTTGTGTTGCTGCTCTTCAAACAGGGCCTTGGCAAGAGCTGGGCCTTCAGAAGAGGTTGAGATCAGGAAACCTCCTTTGGGGCCGCTCCTCAGCTCTGGCTCTGCTGGCAATGAGGGGGTGCCTTTTGCAGGAATCCATGTTTTCTCCTGGCTCCCAGCTCCCCTCTGACACTTGGGCTCAGGGAAAGCTCAGCTTTCAACCCCCCTAGAGGTGACACTGGTCCAGCCAATACATTCAGAGTTGTGATTTGGGTTTGGGTTTGGTAACCCTGCACAAGTGAGGCCTTTTCAATGTGTTTATTTGTGCCCTATTAGCTGTGGATATAATTAGGAAGTGACTGTCCCCTGTGCCCACAGCTCCTGGCCATGGTGTTACCAATGGGCTCCATCCTGTGGGGTGCTGGGTATCCTCCCCCCATAACACTGGGGGTTGTGAGACCCATACTGGCCACAACCCTGAGGTTTCCCAAGCTCTTTTAAATATGTTTCCTTCTTCTTTTTCTGTCCCGTCTTTTGTTTCGTGTGTGTCTGTCCCATGTTCCCACCTCACCTCTGGTGCTCCACTGTCACCCACACGGCCCTTACGGCAGAACAAGTTCCAAGGGAAGGTGTTTGACTTTGTCACCAAGCAAGTGTTTGACATAACCATCATGATCCTGATTTGTCTTAACATGGTGACCATGATGGTGGAAACAGATGATCAAAGCGAGTTCAAAACCTCTGTGCTCTACAAGATAAACTTGATCTTCATTGTCATCTTCACCGGGGAGTGTGTGCTCAAGATGTTTGCTCTGCGTTACTACTACTTCACTATTGGCTGGAACATCTTTGACTTCGTGGTGGTCATCCTCTCCATCTTAGGTGAGTCCTGCTGGTCCCACCCATTCCTCAGGGATCCCACTGGATAATGAAGAGTGGAAATGGCCTCCCCAGCCCACAGCTACCATGCTGCCACTGGCCCTGCCTTACACTCACCCTCTGAGCAATGCCAAGACAGCAAGACCCTGAGATGAGAGACATGAGGCCACCCCATGCCACTAGGCTGGGTGAGGGGCTGGGGATGTCTCTTGCTCCTCCTTGGCATTATGTATTTCCCCTTCTCTCCATGCTGCTGAAATGGAGCAGCCAGTGTTTAACTTTTGGGTCTGTGCTGAATTTATTTTTCAGTATGTCCCCCCTGTCCCCAGAGGAGCAAAGCACTTGTGTGCCATCAGGGGTGGCCTCATCTCCCCATGTCTGCCCAGCTCTGGCAGGTGGTGTGGGGTAGTTCCCCCTCAGCTCCCAGTGGTGACTGCAGAGCTCTGCAAACTCACCTCTCCTTCATCCCCTCACAGGCATTGTCCTCTCTGACATCATAGAGAAGTACTTCGTGTCACCCACCCTCTTCAGGGTCATCAGGCTGGCAAGAATTGGCCGTGTCCTCCGGCTGATCCGAGGGGCGAAAGGCATCCGGACTCTCCTCTTTGCTCTGATGATGTCCTTGCCCGCCCTGTTCAACATCGGCCTCCTGCTTTTCCTCGTCATGTTCATCTACTCCATCTTCGGGATGTCCAACTTTGGCTACGTGAAGAAGGAGTCAGGGATCGATGACATCTTCAACTTCGAGACTTTTGGGAACAGCATGATCTGCCTCTTCCAGATCACCACGTCAGCTGGATGGGATGGGCTCCTCAACCCGATCCTCAACAGCGGCCCCCCGGACTGCGACCCTGAGCTGGAACACCCTGGAAGTCCAGTGAAAGGGGACTGTGGCAACCCCGCCATCGGCATCTTCTTCTTCTGCAGCTACATCATCATCTCCTTTCTCATCGTGGTGAACATGTACATCGCCATCATCCTGGAGAACTTCAACGTGGCCACAGAGGAGAGCAGCGAGCCCCTCTGTGAAGACGATTTTGAAATGTTTTATGAAACTTGGGAGAAGTTTGACCCCGACGCCACCCAGTTCATTGCCTACAGCACCTTGTCTGATTTTGTAGACACCTTACAGGAGCCACTCAAAATTCCCAAGCCAAACAAGATCAAGTTAGTCACCATGGACCTCCCGATGGTCGCTGGGGACAAAATCCACTGTCTGGACATCCTCTTTGCCCTGACTAAGGAAGTGCTGGGAGACTCAGGAGAGATGGATGCCTTGAAGGCCAGCATGGAGGAGAAGTTCATGGCTGCAAACCCATCCAAGGTTTCCTATGAGCCCATCACCACCACCCTGAAAAGGAAACACGAGGAAGTCTGTGCCACCAAAATCCAGAGGGCTTTCCGGAGGTACCTCCTGAGGCGCTCGGTGAAACAGGCGTCCTACATGTACAGGCAGGGCAAGGACGAGGATGCCTCGGGAGAGGACGCACCCGAGAAGGAAGGCCTGATCGCCACCAAAATGCAGGAGAGCTATGGGAACAGTGGGACAGGTGTGGAGACAGCCCCTGCCTTTGGCCTCCAGCCCATTCCCAGCTCAGAGACGCAAGATGCTCCTGAGGAAGCAAAGGCCTGGGGTAAGGAACGCGTGGTGAAGGAGTCGCTGGTGTAACAGAAAGAGCTTCCACCTCTGGCCCAGCCTGAAGAGATTTCGTTTGTGTCTCCTGTTCAAGAGCTCTTCCATGCACAGATCTCTAGATCTTAGATATTGAGCTAATTTCAGATGTTTCAAGCAGCCACGTTTCGAAGCAGGATCTCCTCCTGGGTTTTCCAGCTCACTGCACTTGCAAAGAGTTTAATTATTTTTCTTATGGGAACTGAACGTGAAGTCTGTTGTTGGTGAAAGAGAAACACGTTGGTTTTGAAATGATCTCATCATGGTAACGGTGTTTTTCAGACATTAACAAAAGGCTGTCCTTTCACTTAACATAATTATTTATTAATGTTATTTCACATTTAAGAGATTTTCTTGTATATTATTCTTCCAGAGCACAGCCAAGCAGCCAGTGAAAGATGAGCCAAGTGAAATAATATTAAGAATAATTACAGAAAACACAAAGTTTTGTGAACAAAATCTCCAGAGTCTTAAAGTAGCACCTTTCTTTCGAATCTTTGAATAAGCTTAATGATTATTTTTTTGTTACATACAGAGAAAGTGCAATTATGTCTTAAAAATTGGTTTGCATAGCCAAAACAAAGCATCTGCAGAAATGTTCTCAGGGTTAAATATCGGGTTCTCAAGGTCTCTGAATATGCATTGGAAATATAAATCATTCAGGGCTCCACGGTACGGATGTAAACACTATTTATAGTCATGTTTTCCCTCTGTTTTCCCGTGTCATCCAGATTTTGTGGCAGGAAAGCAATGGGCAAAGGTAGGGTTTGGAAAACCTCCTCCAAGGATCCCCAGCCTCTGTGACAAAACCTCTTGGGGTTTCTTTCTAGCCCCATTGCAAGAGGAAATGTCCCATTGGAGCACTCTTGGTTGGCGTTCCCGATGTCCTCTTCGTTGGTGTTAATTAATGAGATGGATCCTCGAGGATCAGAGCAGGTGTTTGAATGATGTTTTGCCATGAGCTGCTTCAACAGAGTCCCTTACATCCCACCCAAGCCCCAGGAGACTTAATGTAATGAACGCTTCCACTGGGGTGTGAATCCCAAAATCCTCAGGCAGAGCTTCCTCCCCTTGGCTGGGGCTCCAGAGAGGACCTTGTGGTTCGTGCTGGGATCTCTGTAGAGTTGGAAGGGCCAGGCACGTCCTCCTCAGGAAAACTCTGGGCACAGGAGTGTTTTGCCAGGGGGAAAAAGGGTTTTGCTGCTCTTTACACAAGTGGGCAGAAGGAAAGAAAATCAAGAAAAAAGACACAGAGAAGCTGTGGCTGCCCCATCCCTGGAAGTGTCCAAGATAAGGTTGGAGCAACCTGGGCCAGTGGAAGGTGTCCCTGCCCCTGGGTACAGGGACAGGGGATGGAACAAAATGAGCTTTAAGGTCCCTTCCAACCCAAACCACGCCACAACTCTATGCAAAATGCACGAAAGGCCCCGACCTCACCTCTGACCACCTTCTGCCTTCAAAAGGGGAAAAAACCCTCCCTAAGATCAAAACAAACATAAAGCAAAAGCTCTTCCAGTTCAAACAAGGGCTGCTTCTCGAAGCCAAAGGGTCTGTCTTTTTTGTATTATTATAATTATTTTCTTTTGTCGGGCCGATTTGGGCGCTGAGCTGTTCCGGATGCCCCACGTTCAGGCTGGCCAGGAGCGGTGCTGAGCTTGTTTGTACCCATGTGTCATCCTGTAGCCTCGTGCTTTCCTTTCCATGTCAATGCTCCCTGGAACAGGAGCCTGAGCTGCCATCACTGGCGTTTTTTGGGGGGAGCATCCATGGCACAGCAGTTCCCAGCCCGGGTTGTGGTTCACGATCGATGCTGCTTGTCCGTCCGTGTTGTCAGTGATGGGGAAAATGCCACAGAGCAGGATTTGTGTGAGCTAAAGCCGTTTTAATTTGTACATTTCTTAAAATAAACAACTGTAAATGATCTGTTATTGTGGTACCAAGTGTGTTGGGGTGTGTTAGAGGGGGGAAAGGTTTTCACAAAATGAGCTTGGGAGGAAGAGCCCTTTCCTTTGCTTCAGACTTGAAGCAAACCTGCCATCCTCCACAAGGTCTGGGTGTCTCATCCTGCACCAAGTGAACCCCAGGGCTGTTCTCTGGCACTTCCAACACAACTCAGCCCCCTGAGCTTCTGCTCTACTCAGGAACCCATCACCCAGCCCCCTCAGTGCTCACTGCAGTGACCCCAACCCTGGGAGATACCAGAGATGCTGCTGTGCAGGTTCCATCGAGGAGAGAGGTGGGTTGGGAGGAGGTGCAGACCCCCCCCAGGCTGCCCCACACCAGGTTCTGTGCAGCCAAACCCACCCCAGCAGCCATGTGGGAGCAGTTGAGCCTCATGGGGAGAAGGCAGGAGTGGGTGAAGGAGGTTCCTGCGTCAGTGTGTGGCTGCAGGAGACACCTCTGGGACCTGCTGACGTCCCCGAGGGCCACGGCACAGCTGTGTTTTCACTGTGGCTGGAACAACTCGTCCCAGGACTGGTGTAATTCAAGTTAGGAGCAGCAAGGTACTTAGGCAGGCAGGGAGCTGGAGGGGGCAGGTGGCACAACTGTCCCCATCCACCCACAGCGGGGGAAAGGGCAGCGGTGAAACCCAAACCCTGATGAATAGGGATGGGCTGTGGAAGGTGCAGCTGCCCAGCAGCAGCTCAGGGATGAGGGTTATGGGGTCAGGGTGGTGCAGGGGAAGGGGCATGGGGACACAGGACCCACCCTGTGGGACCATCAGGGCTCCCTGCATCCCATGCCACAGGTTACTGCAAGCACAGGGAACTGGAGGAGGACACGAAGTCCCTCTGGGCCAGGTCTGTGCTTTGAGGGTGCCAAGGATCCCTCAGGCAGCAGTGGGTGATTTGGCCACTGGCTCCTGGTTTTATCTTGCCAGGGCTTTCCTAGGCACCTCAAGCATCCCAACACCCATCTCCAGCCCCAGAGCCTCTCCAGTGCCCACCAAGCACGTGGGCATCCCATTGCCTTTGCCTTGCTGGGATGCCATGGACAGGTTCTGCTCTCCCAGCAAGACCCAGGGTGTGATGGCAGCAGAGACTTTGCAGCACAGCCCCAAAGCACAGCACCATGCACAGCATCATCCACTCACAGTGCCTGGAGAAGGGACCTTTGCCATCATCTTACCCTCATCTTACCCCTTTTTTCTGGAAAACTTTCTTTCTCTTGCTTCCTGTACCTTTGCATACAAGGTGAGGCTCGAGCGCATTCCCAGCATCTGCCGGATGCTCAGGGCTGGCAAACCCCCACCAAACTTGCAGATGATGAAGGTTTGGGGAGGCCCCAGGCAGTGGCACCAGGGCTCTGGGGACCAACACAACTGGCAAAAGTACCCCAAGGTGTTTTTCACTGGGAGTTCCAGTTCAGTGCTCACCCGCAGCCGGTACCGCGCCGCAGCCGAGGGGCTCAGCGTGGAGGGAAACGTGTTGTGCACCAGAGCTCACCTTGGAGGGCCTCACTCTGCTCCCCCAGGGCCTGGCTGTCGCTGAAGGATTCATGGAGAAAGATCTTTGCCATGGCAAACGGGGCTGGTGCACGCGGAGGTGACACCTTGTTTTGGCCATCTCTCCTCTCTTCTCTGGAAGTGTTCAAAAAAACCTGTGGATGTAGCACCTGAGGACACGGTTTAGTGGTGAATGTGGTGGTGGTGCTGGGTTGATAGCTGGACTTGATCTTAAAGGTCTTTTCCAACCTTAATGATTCTACGACTGTAGATTTCACCTTTCCCTGGAAAGGTGGCTGCAGGGACTTTGGGATGCAGGGATGGGAGCTGGGGACCTGATCCCACTACTCCCCTCAACAAGCAGCCCCATAAACACCCTCCATTCCTATCCCTGCTCCAACTCTTGGCTACTGGGCCAGCGTCAACGCCTGCCCACCACCTGCAGGGGCAAATGTCCTGGGGGGAGATCTCTGGAGCTCAGGGGAAACCCTGGGGGTCACCCCCATCCTCTACACCCCAGGGATGTGGCTGGGGAGAAGTCACATCCTGCTCCCTGGGCTCATTCCCTGGGCTCATCCCGGGTTTGGGATCACCAAGTCCTTTGCAGTTGGTCTCATCCCCAGCTCTGCTGCAGATCCACAACTGTCCCAGTCACCTCCGCTGAATATCAGCACCACGGGGAGCACAGCCCGAGGACACGGGGCTGGATGATGCCCCGGGGCACAAGGATGGGCAGTGCCCAGGGACAAGGGGCTGGACAATGGCCAGGGCACAGGCACCGGCCACCCCAGCGTCTGCACCACATTCAAAACCAGCCCCGAGGGGAAAGTCCCCAGCGGGGAGGATTTACATGAGCAGGAAAGGGGCCGTCTCGCGTAGCAGCAGCTTTGCCATTTTTAGGTACGGAGGCCAGGCTGGCGGGAGCAGCCGCCGTGTTTTGCAGCAGCAGAGGCTGGATGTTTCCCTGCCCTGGCTGGTGAAATATGGCTGATCTGGGCACGAGGCTCTGGGGGCTCCAGGTGAACCTCTGGCTGCTGGCTCTGGTCACAGGTAGGCATCAAACGGGGGTTGCGCTTCGGAGCGAGGACCCGTGTGCCCAGGGGATGTGCTGGCACATGTCCCCTGCTCGGGGGCTTCACCCAGCTCTGCTTTTCACTCTGTTGGTTTCAAGCTTTGCTCTGGCCTGTCTCAGCCGTGCTTTGGACTGGAAGCCTCCGGGGGTGCAGCAGAGCAGGGCTCAGAGCTCAGTGCCTGCCTCGGGGCTTGAGTTTTGCTTCCTACCGGGGTGTGGAGACAGGACACGTTCTTGGGGGGTCATTGGGCTTTGGCAGGAGCCTGGTGCCCAGCAGGTGCAGAGCCTGCCCGGCTGTGGTTGCAGGTGGCAGCAAAGAGGGGTTGTTGAGGATATTTTAGCTATTTATTGCTCTTTGAGACCCGAGGAAGGGGCTGGCACGTCACTGAGGCCATGGCCAAGTCAGATCCCTTTGCTCTGTGGCATTCAGGACTCGGAAGCAGAGGCGAAATGGGAGGAAAAAGATTTTGCAGGGAGATATGTGGGCCCTGTGTGAACATCCTGGTGCTGTTCTCCCTGCCCTCCCCAAGGAGAAGCAGCAGCTAAACCCAGGACAGCTCCTGTCCCCTTTCCAACCCCTCTTGCCTGGTGCAGGGACACTCCTGACAACGTGCAGCAGATCCCACCCTCGGGGGAAACTTGTGCCCACACGACAAAGGGCATTTAAAGGGTTTCTGTGGTGGCCACGCAAGTCCAGTGTGGGTTTGAGGTTGCAGGGTTTCAACATGGCTCTTACAGTGACTTCAAGGGGGCACAGGGGAAGCTGTCAATGAACTGCTGGTTTGGAGAGGTGTGAGGGTTTTCAGGGTGAGGGACCAGCCTGGCTGATGTTTAGAAACACCAAGAGAACACGGAGAGCTGATGGCACCACAAGTGACAGGGACACATACCCAGCAAGGCACATCTCCCCATTCTGGAAAAAATGAAATGGGGCTGGAAGGGAGAGTTCATCTGCAGAGATGTCTGTGCTGGAGGTAAACAGGGCAGCACAGACCTGGAAAGGGCTCTGGGGCAGGGAGAGGAGCTCATGGCCAAGGCAGGAGGTCCCTGGGGCAGAGAGTCTGGAGCAGGATGGCACAGCTCAGGAGGGGGAATTGAACTTCTCTGCTTCTTCTTCTTCTTTTTCTTCTTCTGGGGGGTTGTTTTGCAGCTGTCCCAACGTGCTGGGAGGTGGTGCAGCCCCCACCTCCGTGCCAGCTTTTCCACTGCAGGTTTTGGTGAATCTTCATCAAAGACAGAGCTGGGCGCTGAAGCAGAGCAGTAAACAGGGCTGGTGCTTCCTGCCCAGCTGCAGCAAGAGGAACTGAGCCACAGGGGCACTGGAGCTGTGGGCAGGGGCACCCATGGGGGCCGGGGGGGGGGATCCCCACCTCATCCCACTTCCTGCACTGCATTGCAGGTCCCACAGCTCCAACCCACAGCCCTTGTCCCGGGGGGCTGTGTGGTCTCAGGGTCTGAGAACATCCCTGGCCATCACAGGGCTCGGAGTTCAGGGAAGCACCAGCAGGGAAAGTGTTTCTGGTTGTCTGGAGCCATCCTGAGAGGCACCAGCCTCGGGGACATGAACAGTGACAGCAGTTTTCACTGGGGTGTCAACCCAAAAGCAACCTGGAGAAGATTAAGGA
The DNA here is from genome assembly GCA_013390025.1 of Pitta sordida. Lineage (NCBI taxonomy): Eukaryota > Metazoa > Chordata > Aves > Passeriformes > Pittidae > Pitta > Pitta sordida. The sequence goes on along the minus strand of WEKX01001233.1, from coordinate 15,636 downwards.
GATAGGATGGAAATAGAATGGTTTGTACCCAAATCTGCCCTGCCCTGTGTCCCCTGAGCAGGGCTCTGTTGCTGCTCCTCAGCACTCCATCCTGCATGGACCGGGCACAAAGGACCCACAGTATGTGCCATCCATGGGGGACATCCTCCATGGGCTCCTGGCCACCATCTCAGCACCCTTCTCCTGTCTTGCAGGTGGGATCTCAGCAGCAGCCAAGAACAACACCAGCAACAGCACAGGTACTGCGCAGCCCCACTGGGCTCTTCCCCTGTGTGTGTCCCCAGTGTCCCTCCTGTGCTGTCCAGTCCCTGCAAAGCCAATGTCCTTCTCAGGCCTTCTCCATCCCAAAGGCCATTCCCAGACTGTGCCCCTCTCCATGGCATTCCCCCAGCTCTGCACTTTCCTCTCCCTCCGCAAAGCCTGATCTGTTTTGTGTTTCCTGAGCCCCCAAGTTTTCTTTCTGCATCTGCAGAGCACATGGCATGAACAAGCCTTTCCTTGGGGCCAGGCACTGGGCTCGTGCCACAGAGCTGACGTCATTGTCACCCACGGGCCTCTAAGCATGAACTCTGCAACACAAATGAACCCTCAGACTCACCACTCTGGGACCAAAACATGGCAAAAAATACAAAATACAGCAAAATGCATAAAAATGTGGAAGCCTGAGAGAAGCCAGCTGGGGAGACAGGACTGTCCCAGCAATGCTGGATTGCCAGCACTGGCTGTCATTTGGGAACTGGGGTTAACAAGATGTACACAGAGATGGGTGGGTACAGCACAAAGTATTGGAGTGAAGCCACTCCCACAAAAAAATTGGTGCTTCCATTAAAAGCGTGTTTCCACCAAAAGTCTCTGATCTCACAGCATCACCAAATCACAAAATATCCTGAGGTGGGAGAGACCCAAAAGGATCATCCAGTCCAACTCCTGGCCCTGCCCAGGACACCCCAACAATCCCACCCCATCCCTGAGAGCGTTGTGCAAACACTCCTTGAGCTCTGGCAGGTTTGGGGCTGTGCCCAGTTCCCTGGAGAGTCTGTATTTCTACCCCAGACAAATATAATTCCCCCCAAAAGAAGCTGAGCACTCAAAGGCAGCATAATCCATGCAAACAGGGAGCTCTTGACTTGAGAGATGCTGGGAGGGTCTCGTGGGTGCCAGGTCTGTGACCACCCTTGTCCCCTGCAGACAAAGTGTGCCCCTACTTGCAGCAGCACCTGCGGTACGTGGCGGTCAAGAAGAACATGCCCATCTACCTCCTGTGCTACACCCACGAGCCCCAGAACATGCAGTGGTACAAGACAAAAGAGGACACTGAGAACATCTCTGAGCTGGTTCGGAACACCTCCCACCACCTCATCAAGACGACAAGCACCTTCATCAACTTCACCATCTTCAAGGTCACCTCCGACGACAACGGGATCTACGTGTGTGACAGGAAGAACATCGAGGAGAAGAAGGACCTGCACTCCTGTGGGACAGAGCTCAGAGTCATGGGTGAGTTGGAGATCCCTGTCCTACCTACACCCCAGGAAAGGCTCTTCCTCCTTCTCTCACCCTTCCCTCTCCCCATGAACCTTGCACCATGCACACCCCCCTCTCCCTGCGCTGGTGGGACCCCCTCAGATACAACTGGGGGTGCTCCAAGGCACCTCATTGCCAGCACCAAGCAGCAGGACAACCTCCCCTGGCTTGGCTGGCATGTCCATCCTGCAGAAATATACCCCAGGGACTACATTCCTTTAATAAATCAGATTTATCCTGTTCCTGGCTAGTGGCAGGTTCTGCCCAAGGTGTCTCATCCCAGAGCTGGTCCCTGATGCCCATCCCAGGGGCAGTTGGCAGTGCTTTGGTCTCTCCCATTGTGGAGGACATGTCACCCTGGTCTCTCCACCTTGCTGACACTCCAACCTGTTGCCATGGCAAGCTCACCCCTCACTCCCTGGGAGCNCCCTGGCCATCACAGGGCTCGGAGTTCAGGGAAGCACCAGCAGGGAAAGTGTTTCTGGTTGTCTGGAGCCATCCTGAGAGGCACCAGCCTCGGGGACATGAACAGTGACAGCAGTTTTCACTGGGGTGTCAACCCAAAAGCAACCTGGAGAAGATTAAGGAGATAGGATGGAAATAGAATGGTTTGTACCCAAATCTGCCCTGCCCCGTGTCCCCTGAGCAGGGCTCTGTTGCTGCTCCTCAGCACTCCATCCTGCATGGACCGGGCACAAAGGACCCACAGTATGTGCCATCCATGGGGGACATCCTCCATGGGGGACATCCTCCATGGGCTCCTGGCCACCATCTCAGCACCCTTCTCCTGTCTTGCAGGTGGGATCTCAGCAGCAGCCAAGAACAACACCAGCAACAGCACAGGTACTGCGCAGCCCCACTGGGCTCTTCCCCTGTGTGTGTCCCCAGTGTCCCTCCTGTGCTGTCCAGTCCCTGCAAAGCCAATGTCCTTCTCAGGCCTTCTCCATCCCAAAGGCCATTCCCAGACTGTGCCCCTCTCCATGGCATCCCCCAGCTCTGCACTTTCCTCTCTGCAAAGCCTGATCTGTTTTGTGTTTCCTGAGCCCCCAAGTTTTCTTTCTGCATCTGCAGAGCACATGGCATGAACAAGCCTTTCCTTGGGGCCAGGCACTGGGCTCGTGCCACAGAGCTGACGTCATTGTCACCCACGGGCCTCTAAGCATGAACTCTGCAACACAAATGAACCCTCAGACTCACCACTCTGGGACCAAAACATGGCAAAAAATACAAAATACAGCAAAATGCATAAAAATGTGGAAGCCTGAGAGAAGCCAGCTGGGGAGACAGGACTGTCCCAGCAATGCTGGATTGCCAGCACTGGCTGTCATTTGGGAACTGGGGTTAACAAGATGTACACAGAGATGGGTGGGTACAGCACAGAAGTATTGGAGTGAAGCCACCCCCACAAAAAAATTGGTGCTTCCATTAAAAGCGTGTTTCCACCAAAAGTCTCTGATCTCACAGCATCACCAAATCACAAAATATCCTGAGGTGGGAGAGACCCAAAAGGATCATCCAGTCCAACTCCTGGCCCTGCCCAGGACACCCCAACAATCCCACCCCATCCCTGAGAGCGTTGTGCAAACACTCCTTGAGCTCTGGCAGGTTTGGGGCTGTGCCCAGTTCCCTGGAGAGTCTGTATTTCTACCCCAGACAAATATAATTCCCCCCAAAAGAAGCTGAGCACTCAAAGGCAGCATAATCCATGCAAACAGGGAGCTCTTGACTTGAGAGATGCTGGGAGGGTCTCGTGGGTGCCAGGTCTGTGACCACCCTTGTCCCCTGCAGACAAAGTGTGCCCCTACTTGCAGCAGCACCTGCGGTACGTGGCGGTCAAGAAGAACATGCCCATCTACCTCCTGTGCTACACCCACGAGCCCCAGAACATGCAGTGGTACAAGACAAAAGAGGACACTGAGAACATCTCTGAGCTGGTTCGGAACACCTCCCACCACCTCATCAAGACGACAAGCACCTTCATCAACTTCACCATCTTCAAGGTCACCTCCGACGACAACGGGATCTACGTGTGTGACAGGAAGAACATCGAGGAGAAGAAGGACCTGCACTCCTGTGGGACAGAGCTCAGAGTCATGGGTGAGTTGGAGATCCCTGTCCTCCCTACACCCCAGGAAAGGCTCTTCCTCCTTCTCTCACCCTTCCCTCTCCCCATGAACCTTGCACCATGCACACCCCCCTCTCCCTGCGCTGGTGGGACCCCCTCAGATACAACTGGGGGTGCTCCAAGGCACCTCATTGCCAGCACCAAGCAGCAGGACAACCTCCCCTGGCTTGGCTGGCATGTCCATCCTGCAGAAATATACCCCAGGGACTACATTCCTTTAATAAATCAGATTTATCCTGTTCCTGGCTAGTGGCAGGTTCTACCCAAGGTGTCTCATCCCAGAGCTGGTCCCTGATGCCCATCCCAGGGGCAGTTGGCAGTGCTTTGGTCTCTCCCATTGTGGAGGACATGTCACCCTGGTCTCTCCACCTTGCTGACACTCCAACCTGTTGCCATGGCAAGCTCACCCCTCACTCCCTGGGAGCCTGGCACAGAGGTGACACTTGGGCTCTCCCTGTGCTGTTGCTCCCAGGTAACAGTAGCAAAAAGCAGATCCAGAACAGGAACACCCTGAAAGATGCCATCATCATCATCCAGTCCATCCTGCTCGTCATCTTCATCAGCATTCCCATCCTCCTCTTGCTAGATAAAGTAAGTGACAGTGTCTCCAGCAGTGGGGATGTCCCCAGCTGTGCCACTGCATCCCGGGCAGGAGAGTTCTGGGGATGGGGATGGGCTAGCGTCAAATTTGGGGCTGCAATGGGAAAATAAGCATCTAAAATGCTGTGTGGGATGGAATAGATTTGCCTGTGGAAGTGGTGGAACCTGGCCTGAGGGATCAAGGCTGGGAACAAGGCACCCTGGTGGGTGCTGACACCAACCTGTGACTCTCTTCTCCGTAGGGTGAAGGCAAGAAAAGACCAGAGGAGGACCACACCTATGAGGTAATTAATTGCAGAAGAACCTCTCTGATCTCAGCCTGAGCCTTGAAACAGGCAGTTGTTCCCTTGCTGGGTGTCTGTTGGGTGTGACCGTGCGGCCTCCTTCCTTGGGAGGGAGATCAGGGCACCTTCCTCCCAAGTTGCACATCAGCCATAAGGAGCTGCTTGTAGAGCCGAGCCAAGCTCCGAGCACTTCCAGCCATCTGCCTCCATCTTCTCAGAAGCTGCTCAAGTCAGTCTTGGGATTCATAGCTCTGGGAGATGGATCCCCACTTGGGGGTCCCCAGGGGGATGTGCTGTGGATGGAGCCTTAGTCCCCTTCCCATGTCTCAACCTCCTTCTTGTTGGTGCAGGGGCTGGAGGTGGATCAGATGGCCACCTACGAGGACATCACTCCTTTCCGGGACGTGAAGGCCAAGTGGACAGTTGGGGAACACCCAGGTGAAGAGTGAGGGGTCCTGCACCCACCGCCAGGCCGGCACCGGCGCCCTGCCAGGACCCTGTGGGGATGGATCCCCTGGACCACGGCTCTGCAGGCGCCTGGATTCCAGGCTGCAATCCCGGGCTGCAATCCACCTCCAGAGCCCTGCCCAGAGCTGGGACCCTGCTGCCCCCGGGTGCTCGCTCTGCTGCGCCCGGGCTGTGCCCACAAGGCTGTCCCGGCCCGGCTCTTGCTGTCCTCACCCTGCTGATGAATCCCTAAAGCCTGTGTAGAAATTAGGAACGACCTGTGAACCCCCCAGCTGCAAAATGGCCCCACACCCCGGGCAGGCTCACAGCCCAGCACTGAGCTCCTGCACCATTAATGCAATGGAAATCCTGGGGGAAGGTGGGTCTCATCCAACCCCATCACCCTTGGGAAGGAAGGGACCAGATACGAGCCGTGTCCAGCTGCAAGGACCCTCCTGGGCTGGGAGAACCCGCTGCAGCCCTGGAAGAGGAGCTGAGGTGAGCAGCACCATGCGGGTGCTGTAAGAAATGGATTTGGGGCCACTGTTTAGCTGTCAAGCCATGGATGTGTCCACAGGCCAAGCTGGCTGATCTCTGAGATGGAGGAGCCTCCAAAAGCGCCTCTTTCTCCCCAGAGACTACGAGAAAAGTTGGAAAGGCAGGTCTCATCCAAAGGCTTGCACCTCCCCAGGCAAGAGCTGGCCCATGTCATGAGGACATCCCTGTGATAAGGGACATGTGTGACTGTAAATTGTGGGACACAAACCTCCAATTGCTTTTTGAAGCCCTAATAAAGGTAACGGGTAAACTCTCATCCTGCTTCATCCTGCTGTGCCCGGTGTGGGGGTGCCCCATAACCCTGGTGCCAATGCCTTCAATGCCCTGGGAATCAGGAGCAGCCTTAAATATCTATATGTATATATAGATATAAAACCCAGATTTCACCCCTTCAAACTTCACCCTGAGACTGGGCAGGGATGGAAAACCAAGAGGAGCTGTGGGCCCCCCCGGGAGCTCTCACTGAGCATCCCCATGGGGACCTCCATGATCCCAAAACATCAGTTTGGGAGGAGACAAAGAGCATCTCCAGGATCCCAAGAAGGGGAGGAGGGCCTAGGGCCAAGAGCTTCACTCACAGCTACATCTGGTCTCACAGGAGGGGCTAAAAAACATGTGAGGAGGAGCAGAGCTGTACTAATTGGGTTTGTTAATGTAAAACTCTCTTGGCACGACAGCAGCAGCTGTGGGGGGTGGGCTTGGGGCCAGCTGGGCACCCAGAGCAGGGCTGGGAGGTCACAGGGGGTGGCTGGAGGAGACAGGACAAAGGGGTGACAAGCACGTTGTGGCTCAAACTCTGTCACCCTCAGGGAGCCCAGGGCCCCTGTGCCCCGATGGTTCATGCGATTCTGGGATGCTAGAGGCAGCTGGAACTGCTCCACACCCCAGAAACAGCCAGAGGAGGGTAAAATTATGAGCAAACAGAGCTTTTTGGAAGGAACAGGGTGGTTCTTATTTACCACCAAAACATCTCAATGGAAAACTGGAATTCTGTTTAAATACCACAAACCCAGCATATTAAAATTGATTTTTTGCTAGTTAAATAAAACTACCCAAAATTAGTTTCACCACATGTATATAAAAGTTCCTTAAACACATTTTATTTATAAAATCGATTAATTAAAGAAAGGAGCATTCACAGTGTGAGAGAAAAGAACTGGCTGTCCCTGGTTTCCACATTTGCCAAGATTTTAGGACTAGAAGAGTTCATCCCTCCATTCCTTGTTTTCAGTTTCCAAATGGAAGAGGGAGGCACATTTTCCAGCCTTCCCAGTGGATTTCTCAGCTCTGTGTAAATAATTCACTCAAATGACTGAACCGAGTAATATCAAAAATAAGGAGAATCTGCTGTTTGCACCTGGTGAGGAACCACCGGGGTCAAAAACAGTTTCAGTGCCCCCAGTTCTGCTCTGCTGCTTTCTTTAAAAAGCCAGAAGTGAATCAATATTTCTGCAGGGTTACTGGTTTATTTTAAATGCTTGGACAAGTTTCTAAGGAGCCCAGAGCTGAAGGTTGGATGCATTCTGTGCCGAGATAGGTCTGTGTTTAAAATGCATTTAATGTAAATAAATATATATCACTGTATACAGTCCAGGCTCTGTTTTCTCCTGGTTTGTATCATAGAATCACCAAGGTTGGAAAAGCCCTTTGAGATCATCAAGTCCAACCATTCCCAGCACTGTCAAGGCCACCCCTAACCCCTGTCCCAAAGTGCCACATCCACACATCTCTTAAATCCCTCCAGGGATGGGGATTCCACCACTTCCCTGCACAGCCTGTGGCAGGGCTGCACAACCCTGGTATCCAACCTGGCACAGCTTGAGGCCACTCCCTCGTCCTCGGGAACGGAGCCTGAGCCCCAGCTGGCCACAACCTCCTTCCAGGTAACTGCAGAGAGCAGGAATCCCCGGTTCCTCTGCTCAGGCAGAGTGATGGAGGCGCAGTCCTGGCCCTCTTCATCCTCATCTTTCCAAACGGATCCAGTGAAACTGAGCAACTCCAGCTCCAGTAAATAAATCCCATCAATTTGGAAAGGAATTTACCCTCCAAGCAATGATCCAACCCTTGCTCAGGGTTCACTGGCTGTGCTCACCCAGTGGGATGGGACGATCCTCCCCACACACCCACCCAGGCTGGGGCTCGCCGGGATCCAGGGAGCACACACACACTCCCAAGGGAAGATGTTTCACTTATTTAAATGCTCAGGGTAAAGTGGGTGAACACGGGACCACCTCGAAGAGAAACGAGAGGTTTTTTCTCTTGCAAAAAAACCAGAAGGAATTTGGAAATCACGGAGTGTGGCGCTGCTTTAGGAGATGGGATGCTCTGAGTTGCAAACACAGGCATTTAAAAGCCAGAAAACAGCCGGGCTGAGGTTTGAGAGCTGCTTATGCAACCGCAGTTGTGCCCTGGGCGTGTGTGCCCAGCCCAGCGCTGCAGTCACGCTCTGCCCTCCCTGGCGCTTCTGCCTCATTTGCTGCCAGACAGGAGCGGGGACAAACCGAGCCCCGGGCACAGCCCGGATCATCCCGGCATCTCCGAGCTTGGCTGCAGCAAAAGCACCGGATTTAGCACCGTGCTCTCGCTGCCAGAGCTGGAGAGGCAGAAAGTGAGGGGAAGGACGCAAGAACGAGGTGCTGCTGGGGTGCCTCGAGTCCTGTGGGCAGTTTTGGGCAGCAGAATATTAAAAATATGTGGAGCCATCAGCGAGTGTCCAAAGGAGGGCAGGAGGATGGGAAAGGGGCTGGAGGGGAAGCTGTAGGAGGAGGCTGAGGGCTCTTGGTTTGTTCAGCCTGGAGAGGAGGAGACTGAGGTCAGACCTTATTGGGGTCTTCAACATCCTCACAGGGGGAAATGGAGGTGCAGCACCAATCTGTGCTCTCTGTGCTCAGTGACAGGGCCCGAGGGAATGGCTGGAGCTGTGTCAGGGCAGGGTCAAGTTGGATATCAGGAAAAAGTTTTTCACTGAGAAAGTGGTTGGGCACTGCCCAGGCTCCCCAGGGTCTGGTCACAGCCCCAAGGCTGCCAGAGCTCCAGGAGGGTTTGGACAATGCTCAGGGACAGGGTGGGATTGTTGGGGTGTGCTGTGCAGGGCCAGAGTTGGACTGGGTGATCCTGATGAGTCCGTCCCAATTCAGACTACTCTATGATCCCTGGGCTGGGCTGGGGAGCTGCTGCTCTGCTCATGTCAGACCAATATTGACATATTTAAACACGATCTGGAGCAGAAAAACACAAAAACACACCCAGATGTTGCTGTGTTATCAGGACACCTGATACTGCGGGACCCACTGTTCCCTCTTCCCTAGGCACTGACATTTACCCTGTGACACCCACCACAGCAACACAATCTCCAGCAGCAACACCCAGGGGCTTCTCGGAACACATTGAGCTCTCCCATGTTTATTAACCAGCTCTCCACCCTCTGCTCCAGCTGCCCCGAGGGTGATGGTGCTGCCTGGAAACCAGAGCCACACTGGGGCTGAAAACCCAGGGCGTGTGGGAGCCAAATCATCTCCTGACCAGGGACAGGCTGTGAACACCAGACAAAGGGGCAAAATAAGGTGGTTTGGGGCTACCATCGGTGTTTTATGGGGAGTAAAATCCACTAAGCCCCTCCTTGGGAACGTATCCCAGATTCTGTCTTCTTTTTTTCAAAAGCAGGGTTAGGTGGGCTGTGTCCCCTCCTCTTCAAGGCCAGGTTGGACAGGCCTTGAAGCAATCTGGTCTAGTGGAAGGTGTCCCTGCCACTGGCAGGGGGTGGAACTAGGTGGTCTTTAAGGTCCTTTCCAACACAAACCATCCTGTGAATCCATGATTCACTTCCCCACCTCCTCTATCTCCTTTCCAAACCCACCCTCTCCTTAATCCAGAGTTATTTCACATTGGCATCTCAGGAGCAGGAAGATGCTCATAACCAAGTATTGCCATAGTCTTGTCCAGCTGAGGACAAGAGAAACCTCCCAGAGCTCTGGCATCTGGATTTGCAGTGGGCAGGCTGGAATCCAAACGAGCACTGGCCAGGACAGCTTCTTGTCACACCTATGGCAAACCAGCTCAACAAAAGTGTTTGCTGAACTTATGACGTTTTGGTAGAAATTGGAAGTGATTACTTGTCTAAAAAACAACTGACAATATCGTGGTCTTTATATTCCTGCAAAAAACAGCACAGAGGAAAACACCACAGAATCATGGAATCCATCAGGTTGGAAAAGGTTTCTAAGATTATCAAGACCAGCCACTCCCCAGCGCTGCCAAGGCCACCACTAACCCATGTCCCCAAATGCTACATTCACATGGCTTTTATATCCTTCCAGGGATGGAGACTCCACCCTGAGCATCCCATGCCAACCCTTTCCATAAATAAATTTTTCCTAATATCCAACCTAAACCTCCTCTGGTTCAACTTGCCACTCGCCTTAGGCCAGAAGTGTCCCAAAGTGGCCCGTCAGCCCCGTGAACTGCAGGCCAAGGCTGCAGAGCCAGGCAGGAACAGCAGGTGGACACCACAAATTCCACCATGTAAAAGCACAGGCCTGATCCGGGATGGGTCTTGCAATAATCAGGAAACTTTTAATTGTAATAAACAGCAGAATGTGACGAAATCATGGAGCACTGATTTCACCCCCCAACCTGCACACGTGTGTACGAGTGTCATGAGGTGGCACGACCGTGAGCACTTGTGCATTTATTCATGGGGGAGATACAGAGCTGTTGTTGTGATCATGGACACACAGATCCATTTTAAACAGACCCCCTGCTATATAAGGAGGTGGCTCCACAGTTTCCTTTACCTGAGGAAAGCAGGGAACCTTCACTGTCGAGGAACACCTGAGCAACTCACCAGGCAGAAATGGGTCCAGGTACTTTTTATCTCAGTTTTAAGGGATTGCCACTGCTGCTGCATGTGGAGGGTGATGGGAGATGACAATGGGGTGGTTCTGGGATGGGCTTCACACTCCTTGCCATCCCTAAATCAAAATCTGGCAATTTATAAATCCAGGATATTTTTCCCTGCCGTTTGACTTTAATTTAATAATTAATCTGTAGCTTAAACTGGGCAAGGATAGGGTGGAGAATATGAAGAACAAGTCACAGTTGCAATAGTTGCTATTGCCACAAATGTTGGCAAGGATATTAAAACTTGTATTCCAAGTTCAAGACAGGGATGAGGATGATCTTCTGTCCAAGGCCGATTGGCTCCAGGACATTCTTCCTCCGAAGGTTATTTGTCTGAGATGAACTTTGTGGTCTTTGTAAGCACAGATGGACATTTGTGTTGGGTGTCAGGGGTTGGAAACCTTTAGGCTTGACAAAGATCACCAAATCGTGTCCCAGAGAACCAAAGCAGGCAGTCACAGCACAGGGAATGTCACCAGCCCTTGTCCCAGTGAGGGCAGATGGTGACACCTCAGCAAACCATGGCTAAAGCGAGGTGCTCCCAGGCCCTCCCCTGCTCCTCACCATCCCCTGCCTTTCCATAGGCAAGGCCCATGGGAAAACACGAGTGTGTCAGACAAAACCATCAGGACACACCCTGGTTTTCATGGAGCAGCCATGACTCCAGCCAGGAATACGCTGCTGGTAACTCTGGGAGGAGTACAGGCCCTGAGGGCAGGCCTGGGGATGGGATGGTGCTGTGCAGGGCTAAGGGTGCAACTCCATGATCCTTGTGGGGCTCTTCCAACCTGGCACGTTCTGGGAGTCTGTGATTCACTTGACTTTGGGGAAGGCTGAGCTTACCCACAGCATCCAAAGAGGCACCAAGGCAGGTGAGGGCTCAGCCAGCATCGACAGAAGAGGCTGGGAATGAATTCCCAGGTGCCACCCCTTCCCCAGCATAGCTCCCAAGCCCTGCTAACACCCTCCTCTCTGTTTGTTGTAGGGTCCTGGTTTTCTCCTCTGGCCATTGCCGTGATCACTCTGGGACTGCAGTGGCCACAGCAAGTCGCCACCTTCCCGGCCATGCCCCTTTCCAGCCTGTTTGCCAACGCTGTGCTGAGGGCTCAGCACCTTCACCTCCTGGCTGCTGAGACCTACAAGGAGTTTGTAAGTGGTGTGGCCTCAGGGCACCTCCTCTGTCTTAGTTTGATGGCCTCAGCACTGTAGAACTAACCAGAGACAGAGGCTTCTCAGCTCTCAGTGTTGTGTCAGCTCTCAGTGAGGAGAAAGGGTCCACAAGCTGGGGAGAGGTATCAGAACAGATTATAAGTAGCCAGAATCTTTTTCTGCCCAGCATTAAATTCTGAAAATGGTATTTGCTTCATAAGTGGATTGATAGATCTGTAATTTAGCTGGGGACTGTAAACATTGAGTCAGGCTCAGCCTGTTGACTCAGTCATGACCAAGTAGGTTGAAACGAAGAGAGGAGTTCAAATGCCTCAAACTTCTGTGTAGTTTCATTCTAAGAATCTTCTCAGAAGCACTTGATCAGTATTTCCAGGTCCACATTTTGGCACTTCTCAAGTCCGAACATTTCTCATTCTGTCCTCTGTTAGTATCCTACACTAATTAGCTGTACAGCCTTTGAGTTTCATTATTTGATACTGAAGGCAGACTGCCAGTCCAGCCTCATGCTCTCTTCCATCAGCCTGGACACTGTGTCCTCCTCTCAGCTCTCTGTCCCCTCTCTGACTCCCTTCTCAGGGCCATTTCTCTCCATGTCCAGACCCACTGCACGGGGTCAGCTGGGAAGTGGCACTGAGATTGTGCAAGACTTCACTGTGTCTGTCACCTTTGGCCCTGGGAGAGTGTGAGTGCTTTAAACCACCCAGTTCCTCCTGCTGCCAGGAGCTGGCAGGAGCTGTCCCTTAGGCAGGAGCTGTCCTTGGGGATCACCTGCTCCTTGGGAGATCCTGTGCCAGGTGTGCTCTGCATTCACCTCAGGGAGAGGAAGACCTTTAGGGGCAGTAACTATTGTTCCACAAAACCCCCTGTTTCCCAACCTGTCCAGAGGCATCTCATGTCTCACATTTATCCCTTGCCAAAAGTGACACCTTGGGAAGTGTCTGTGTGTGGTCTTCTCCAGCACACAGGTACCAGACCTGAGTGTATTTGGGATGTCTCCACAGGAACGCAGCTACATTCCAGAGGACCAAAGACACACCAACAAAAATTCCCAGGGGCCATATTGCTACTCCGAGACCATCCCTGCTCCCACAGGGAAGGACGATGCCCAGCAGAAATCGGTGAGTTCTCCACCCCAGGGGCAAACAGAGTCCCCAGGGCAGGAACAGAGGGTTTCCATCTGCGAGCACTTTGGTGCTTCCTCCCTCCTATTTACTATTTAAACCCCCCGTGAAGAAGAGAAAACTCTTCTGGGCTACACCATAACTCATATTCCCATCTCAAGGATGAGAAGAACTGTTGTCTGTACAGGACATAGGTCTGGGTGGTGTTTCTCAGGCTGAAAACTTGTCTGCTGAAGCTGCAGGAGCAGTGACACCCTTTGGATCACTCCAGGCTGTTCCAGAGGGAGCAGGACACTCCACCAAACACACCCCCCCAGCCCAGCTTTGACTCTTTCTTGTCTTAATTTCAGGACATGGAGCTGCTTCGTTTTTCCCTGGTGCTTATCCAGTCGTGGCTGAGCCCGGTGCAGTACCTGAGCAAGGTGTTCACAAACAACCTGGTTTTTGGCACCTCAGACAGAGTGTTTGAAAAGCTAAAGGACCTGGAAGAAGGGATCCAAGCTCTCATGAGGGTAGGTCACAGCATAGAGCAGGATCTAGAAGAACAGATCTCCCAGACACGGGGCACTCAGCTCTCAGGGACCCACAGATCAGGAGAAATCTCCCCTGGAATCCTTTTGACTTTGCTTTAGGTAATGATCACTGCACAGGTTCCATCACTGGGGAGGGTAAGAACACGCAGAACACAAGTTAACAGCTCTGTCCCAGCTCCTCAGAGAGCAGAATCAACCAGGAATCACCCAGATCCAAAATCTTTCCAACCCCAGAAACAAAGAAAATCAATTTCTTAAATCCAGTGTACAAACAGCACCATAGTGTTTGCTGCATCTCCATGCAAAGTGCTTTAAAATGAGGCAAAATTTGTGAGGTTTGCAACCTCACAACATCCTACAAAAATATCTTTGTACAGGGAAACCTGTGCTCTGATATTTCTCTCTTCCATTAATACAGCACCCAGGGAGCTGAGAGCTGGAGGGAGGTCTTACTCAAGGAAGTTCTTATCACTCACTTCAGATGCCTTTGCACCTTCTCAGCAGTTAATTTTCAATCCTAGCCACAACACAAGTCGGTGACTCTCTTTGAAAGTTTGAGAAAAAAAATATGATTCTACTTGGGTTCTTATTCAGGCAAGAAAAATAAATTTCCAAGGCTGTTTGTTAAAAAAACCCCAGGAGCTCATTAGACAGCACCAGTTCCTGGGAGCAGATACTGTTTCTGATAAGTTTTATAGGAGCTTAGCCCAGGTCACAGAATCACAGAATATTCTGAGTTGGAACGGACCCACAAGGATCATCAAGTCCAACTCCTGGCCTTGCACAGGACACCCCCAAGAGTCACCCCATGGGCCTGAGAATATTGTCCAGACACTCCTTAAGCTCTGTCAGCCTTGGTGCTGTGACCACTTCTCAGGTCCATCAAAGCCAATGGTTAATGAGGATTTCTCGGGTGATAGACAGGCCACTTCTGTGGACAGTCTCAAATTTAGGTTGGATGTTAGAAACAAAAATTTTCACTGAAGGAGTCCTTTGCCATTGGAATGGGCTGCCCTGGGAGATGGAGGAGTCACCATCCCTGGAAGTGTTTAAAAAGAGACTGGATGAGGCACTGAGTGCCAGGGTTTAGATGATGTGATGTTGTAAGGTAACAAGGTGGACTTGATGATCTCAGAGGTTATTTCCAACCTCGTTAATGCTGTGAGTCTGTGAGTCTGGGGAGGGGGGGGAATGAACCACCCCCTGCCCTCTCCCAAAGCTCAGCGGGAGCCTCAGCCCCAGCTCATCCCCAGTCCTGCCACCTCTCCATCCTCCCCCAGGAGCTGGATGACCGGAGCCCGCGGGGTCTCCAGATCCTCAAACCCACCTATGAGAAATTCGACATCCACCTGCGCAGCGAGGACTCTCTGCTCAAGAACTACGGCCTCTTGTCCTGCTTCAAGAAGGACCTGCACAAGGTGGAGACCTACCTGAAGGTGATGAAGTGCCGGCGCTATGGAGAGGGGAATTGCATCGTCTGACCCCCCCACACGGATCCCCTCCCGCTCCGGCCCCTCGCCCACCGCTGCCCTGCTCCTTGGAATGAAAATTGGAGAATAAACCCGCTACTGCCAACAGGACTCTGGTTTTTGGGGGAACAGGCTGCTGTGGGTGGGGTGGGAAAGACAAGCTGCCACCGAGACAGGGTGGATTTGGAGCTGCGTGGTGGATTTCGGAGTAGATTTGGGGCTGAGTGAGCGCATTTGGGGCTGGGGGGACTGGATTTGGGATGTGGATTTGGGGCTGGTGGGTCTGGGCTCTGGATTGGAGGTTGGAGGATGAGGATTTGGGGGTGAGGGGTGGATTTTGGGGTAGATTTGAGGCTGAAGGAGCGGATTTGGGGCTGGAGGTGGTAGATTTGGGACTGAGGATGGATTTGGGACAGGGGTGGATTTGGGCTGAAAGGGTAGATTTGGAGGTAGATTTGGGACTGATGAAATGGATTCAGGGCTAAGGGCTTGGATTTGGGGCTGAGGGTTGGATTTGGTGGCAAATTTGGGACAGGGGCAGATTCGGGGCCAGGAGTGTGGATTTGGAGGGTAGATTTGGGGCTGAGAGGGATGAATTTGGCAGGTGGGGGGTGGCTGAGGGGGTGGACTTTGGGCTGAGGGTGCTGAATTTGGGGCTAGAGAGATGAATTTGAGGCCTGGGGTAGATTTGGGAAGAGATTTGGGAGTAGATATGGGGCTAGGGCGCAGATTTAGGGCTAAGAGGAGTGAATTTGTGGCTGAGGTATATTGGGGGCTGGGCGACAGATTTGAGACTGGAGGCTGAGGATTTGGGGCTGGGGATAGATTTGAGTCTGAGAAGAATGGATTTGGGGCTGGATGGTGATAATTTTGGGTTTAGGGGTAGATTTGGGGTTAAATTTGGGG
>WEKX01001232.1:266767-279605 GCA_013390025.1 Pitta sordida | reverse complement strand
ATCTTTTTTCATTTTCGCTACAGTCTCCCATTAGCCCAGGTTCATGGAGTCCTTAATGTTCATATTCAGTCATTTTAATACACCAATAAATGTGGGAAGGGCAATCAAGAATAAAGAAGGTGCAATGGTATGGAGCTGGCATTGATGCTAGCTACAAAGGTGACTTGTCTACTTGGAGACATGGGATCCATCTGTGATGAACAAAATTTGAGATGAAGGCACGCATTCTGCATTACTCTGACCTTTTAGCAGACCTGTAAGAAATAAAAATGGGTATCTTAGCTAAATTTGAGATCGGAAACTACAACATGACTGCTTTGCTCTTCCTTGTTCACTAATCTCTTTTTTATTAGACTGCTTTCTAACTGTGACTTGATTAAGGCTTTCTACACTATCCCTTCACACTTGTAATGTTTCAACTTCAAATAGCAAAAAATCAAACATTTTCCACAGTTTCACTACTAAAAAAAGCAGATAGGACAAGAAGTAAGTATTCTTGCTGGTAACAAATCATACAGTGAATAAGGTGGTTTTTCTGGGCCCCAATTAAAAGGGAAGAACCATTATGCCATACCTTTGAAGAGGCAAGTAAATGATCTTATAATTTGAAGAAATAGTGTGTAAAGCAAATACAAAGTACAGCCAATATCCTCCCAAGGCAACTTTGGTTAATATGCTGCATTGCACAAAAGCTAAATATAGATATTTCAGGATTAACCCCCCCCATTTAAATTCCTCATCTGGTACGTTAGTTAATGTTACATAAACATTTTAATATATGAAGTCAAACGTGCTTTCACACTGGTGTTAATGAATTGTGATAATTAAAAGTGTCTAACTCAATAAAAATCTAAACTTTCATGGATAAAATAGAAATTATCATCCACAGTCTTCAAATACAAGCTGTTTGCAATTACCAAAATGAAATAATATATATTAGATTTTTATGGCTTTTAAATGACATTTTGTGCTTCCCAGGAAGTTCTTTTTTCACCCTTTCTCTAAGTTACTAAAAGCCTGAGGTCTATTAGTAACTGCAACCCCCCACTTTCAAGCTAATTAAAGTAGTAGAGGCTTGGAGGTTTAATTCCCCAGAGCTGAAGCTCAGTGTGAGAAAGGTAATTTGTCTGTCCAGAACAAAGATTAGGGAGCAGCCAGCAAGCATATTTAATAAATGAGCATCAAATATCTTCTACTATGGACACAGACAACACCAATTATGTAACTACAAGGGAATTGTTGAGTGCTATGTAAACTAGAAGATTTTTAAGATCTTCGCTAAGAGATGTAATATAACTCATACTTTATTTAGAAGTAGAGAAGCTGAAGGCAAGCATTTGTTACCAACATTGCCAACTGGTGGGAAATTTACACTTTTAGTAGGTGGTTGCAAAACACAAAACACCACAGGAATACTACCAGTCCCCAAAAAAGCATCGAGAATTCTTGACAACACAGCCCCTTCAAATGAAAGGCCACACAGGACATCACAAACTAAGTTTGCATTCTGCAGGCGAGCAGTACTGAGTTTGGAGAAACCAGGGGTTTTTTCCAAACTACATGGCAAGTGATGGGAAGTTATAATTTACATGTGTTAATTGCCTCAGGGAGGCAAAAGTCAGGAATGGCCAACATCACTACATTTGCCTCCCTAAAAAGCAAAGCAAGTTTTTAAACCAAGTTAGGCTATGGAACCTTTTCTGCGTGCACTGGTCACCTGTAAATTGTATTAAGACAGTAGTAAGTTTGTAACTGTCATCTTGATATGCACAACAAAAATGTGCTTTAATGCTGGGAGTATATCTCAAAGTCTTTGGTTAAATAAAAAAACCCTGTGGATATTCTGCTATGTCTATAATCTCTAGTACTAGAATAAATAACCTGCAGATCGACTGATCTTAAATGCTAAATAAAGAGTATCTGTTACAGTCAATTCTGTTACAGCAGCCCTAACACACAGAGCTTTCTGGAAAACATTTCTGATGTTAAAATCTTTAGACTGTTAAAAAAGCAAAATACAAAGCACAGCTGTCTTGGCACCTGCTCCTGTAGCCTCCAAAGCTCCACAAACCTGACAAATCCATGAATTATCAACTTGTCTCCTCAACTATACGCACCTCAGTTTTCTGGGGTTTGGGTGCTCTGCAATTCCCTTTGAAAACCAGACCAATTTCTAGAGATTGTGTTACATACAAAGGAAAAAACCCTCAAATGACGATCTCTCCCCCAACACCTGCTCATCTCAGCACTGACTGCAGCAAGGCTGTTAATAGCTGGTGACAGGAACTAACAAAAACCTGTTCTCACTGTTTTCTCTGCATTTAGCTTCTACAAGGTGCCTACAACCATGAGCTCTGCAAGCCCAGTCCAGTCTCACTTCTCTTTGCCATGTTCTGTGTTCCTCATCATCTCCACTCCTTTTATTGCAACTAAATCATTTTTACGTTTTGCTAAGGCATAGTAAGAAACTGATCCAACTAAATGACAATTTAGACACCTATTTGAAGTTACATTAAACTTTACATTCGTAGAAGACAAGTGGATAAACCACTCTCAGAATGGCAAACCTTTTACTGCAGTGTATAAAGATGAATGGTTTTACCTATATTTTGAAATGGGATACCAATAAATATTCATTTAACAGAATCACTGCTAGCTAGCCTGTATTAGATTTGTTTCATTAAAATTCACAACAGTATAAATCTATGAATCTTTAACTGTATTTGTACTTCCTTGAAAAGAAGCTGCACATTCTCCTCCAATCTTAATTATCTTTGTTCTGCCTAACTATATAACATTTTTGTACTCATCTCTCATCACCTTGATTGACAAATTAAGTAAATAAAAAAGGTTATTTTATTTTGATGTAATTACATTCAGTGTAAAAGACTTGAAAGAATAGTTAAAATTAATCAGTAAATTTATGCACAAAAAGAGTAAACACAGATATTGAAATGTAACAATACAACAAAAAAAAATCTTGTATATTAAAGAACAGTTCCTGTTCTCAGACATATTTCTCCACTGACTAAAACCACTGCAAAATATACTATACACTGCAGAATAGATCAGCCTAACATTTGTCCCAGATTTTTTTTAATCTTCCAAATTCCTACTTCCAGATAAATGTTATTTTTTGTGATCCTTACAGACATTAATGAAGTTCCTATTGTAAATCTATAAAGAATTACCAACTGAAGTGTGCACTTTTTGTTTCATTGCAATAACTCAGTGCTGTGTGATTGCCTGGGTTAATGATGAAAAAGTCAAATATACTATCAGAGCTGATGGAAAAATCTATCACCAATCTGAAATTAAAATTCATCTATGGTCAATAAGATTTAATATCCATGCAAGTGGCGCTGTAAAGAGTAAATGAATCAATGTCATCAATACATAATCAGTATGAAATATGATGTGAATAAAATTATGTGCAAGAGTCATACATCCACTCTTTTCTGGACCAGGGTGGAATGAACAGTCTCTTAACTCAAGGTTGACAGTAATTGTTACAAATTAGGCACAGCAGTTATCAAAATGCACTCACTTGCATAGCTTTAGGACTTATTAAGGAGATTAAAATAGATCTAAAACTATCTAGTTTCAGAGTTACAAGACAACTGTTGATCAGAAATTTTTTTTTCTTCTTCACTATATGATTTGTACAGTCATTATTTACTCATTTAGCTAGAAACCAAGAGCTATCAACCACAGAGATATAAAATCTCTAGTTGAGCTATTAGTGTTATGTAGTGATAAGGAAAGAGCACTTTGGTTTTTAAATCAGAGTTATGACATACAAAACAGGCAAGAAAATACTTCTGAGAGAGTACACCAGCATGCTTCCTCAACTAAAATCTTAAAATTAAAGTGAAATACATTGGTTTAATCCAGGAACCTTCTCTTTACAAGGTATTTATTTCCATATTAAAGAATCTAATTTTCCTCCCTTAGAAACCTGCTCTCTTGTAGGCCTTAATTTCAAGATTATAAAATAAAATACTTCTCTTTCCTAAGAGTTAATATTAATGTATGCTCTCCATTTCACTTTGTACATAAGCAGTTCAACAGCTGCACGTGCACAGACCAAAATAAACTGACTCACCCTATATGTCACATTTAAAAGGTTAGTATTTTCTCCCCACACCCTGTGCCTAAATAACTTAAGGCAAGTTCAGCTACTTAATGGTCTCCTTGCAGGGGTGGGGAATGTCCACTATTAGGATGAAAAGAAATTGATCTTCATTTAGCTCTAAGAAAGCTTATTAGTAATTGTGGAGTATTCACCTTCTGGTCTGGCAGTAGTGGATTACTCTGAAGTGAATTCAAATGGCCATTGATGAGAGCTGTAGGTCTATCATGTTCACAAAATAAACTGCCATTGATGTAGTGAAACCGATCTCCGGGGACCAGGCGATTCCGGCAGGTAGAGCATGTAAAACACTGAAAAAGGAAAGAGACACAAGTGAAACTACAGCACAAATTAAGTATGCTGCAGGTTGGAAAATTACACTTCAGAGACTGCACGTACAGTTGAGCTATGGAGCTGCTTGGTTTCTAGTATCTCCAAATATGGCATTAGTCTTACCTGTTGGGACTATGCACTACATAACTCAAGTATAGTTTTACCGATTATGAGGGAACAAAGCTACACACTAAGGAAACCTTCATAATAGATACTCGTATTTCTAGTTATTGTTTTGCATTTCATTCATAAGCAGATGCAGATTTACACTAAAGCAGCACAGCAGTGCTAATCAGCCGTTAAAATATACACAAAAAACCCCCTCACCTTAAGATGATAGACGTTGCCCTGTGCCCTCATGACCAGCTCACTAGCAGGAATGGACTGTCCACAGGCACTGCAAGCACCACTATTTCCAAATAACCTGAAACAGAGGTGATGATTGTGAATACTTTATTACACAGGAGGCTCTCGGCATTTTTACACATCCATGCCATGGTTTATTACATAACTATTTTAGACTTCTGACCCCCGTCTTCCAACATTACATGTCACAATATGAAAAAGTGTATTTTTGTGTAACAACTGGTAGCTTCACCCTACCTTGGATGTGGTTACATAGGATTTAATCAGAAATATTGACTTACACCTCTAGAAACACAAACAATTCTGTACTACACACATTTTATCAGATTACTGAGTTCATCATAAAAAAAAGATACAATTCATGACTGGAGTTTAAATGCATTGTGTCCTTGAAATTATATGAAGAACTCTTTTGTACTTTAATCATATCTTGAGATATGAGTCATCAAAAGGGTTAAGAGGATTTGATTGTATATCTAAGAAGACATCATGCTCAGTGTATTGAAACTCCAGTAAACCTCCATCAGTGCAGAGTTTCCATTAGAAACTCTCTGCTATCCAGGTTGATATATAATGTGTATGGGTTAACCTTTTCAATCATGGTGTCAACACTTTAGATTTGCCTCTGCTCATCTCTTTCATCCTAACCTTCTCTCTCTCTTGATAATGAAATGCTTGCTCCAACTTCCCTCTATCTGCTCCTGAGTCCACAATTTAGATTACTTCATCTCTGCTAGCAACAAACTGAATGAAATTTCGATTTGAGCAGAAAGTAATTTACCGGGATCTGGACCCATTTGTCATCATATCTCTCTGGGTGTTTGCTGTATCACTGCAGTTTTCCTATGCAATCAAATGAGACCACAACATCTGCCATTGGGGGGGGCACACACAGTGGGGGGAGGGGGAATAGGCAGAAGAGTGGTGAAGAAAAATATATACATAATTCTTCAAATCCATTTAAAGGCACAATGCATCGATTCAAAATATAATACAATAATGATTATTGAGTTCTACTTTTACAGGCCATGCTAGCTAGAATTAGAAAAACCTGTATTTGCTTTTGCCCTAGTCTCTAATAGACACAAATATTTATAAAGACTACCACAATTCATTTCACAGTAAAAAAGGAAACTGAACTAGCTGGCAGGGTCATAGACCCACTTTTCTGCACCATGTAAAACATAGCAATAGGATTTACAAATTAGCGTATTGGTGTCATAATAAATATTAATATTTACATCTCCTTCCCGTCCAAATAAAGTCATAAAATTCTGTTTGTGTCAACCTAGGACACACATTACAACAGAATACCCGTAATCTGAATGATTGCAGTGTGCCTCTGTATAAAAATAATTGCTTTGAATGTTCAGAATCCGAGCTTGCAGAGGAGGCTTGTCATGTTCAAACTACTAATTTGCTGTCGCCACTTTATTGAAAATAGCCTGTAAGTTGTTATTAAATGTATCGACTGAACGACACAGAGAGTAGTAAAACTGCCCCTTAAGATGGCTTTTAATAGGAAGCTGAGAAACAAATTTTGCAGCAGCATCGATTTGAAGAGTTCAATCAAAACTCCATTTCAAAACTAATTAGTCTGAGATCCACGACACATTGACACGTTCTTGCAGAATCACAGTGGTTACAAAGGGAAAGCTGAACTAATACATCGTCAGGACCTCCCGCCAAAGGGACTAAACTGTCTGGAAACTAAAGGTCCATTATTAGGGCGTCTTCCAAACCCCGACCGGTTCAGAGTAGTTACATGATAAATCAAGGTTACTTCCTACTTTGAGATATGCGTTTTTCTTCCTTCATTGTTACTACTAGTAGCAAAGTTGGCACTAGAGAAGTTGCATGAGAAGGGCTTCGAGGAGAGGCAGCAAGGCACTATTACATTTCTAGAGCAAAGATCCACAAATCTAGGATAAGGGGGTGGCACCAAGGGTATTGCTACGTAGGGCAGAGGGAGAAAGGCAAAGATGGACAGACGATGGTAGTTGTCTAGAAGAATCTGACCCCAGTGAGTAGTCCCTCACGACGACAACTGCACCACCCAACTGCACACACAGCTTTTGAAATGCTGATCTCATTGCACTACTTGTCTTCATTAAGCATTCATTTGTTATACTATTCTCTCTGAACTAGAAGTGGTCCTACACCTTGAATGTCTGTGAATTTTAATAAACTGAGCCAAAGTAATCCAGAGGCTTTCTGCACATCCTACGTTTCCCCCAGGCATATTCCCAGAACAATTCTGGTTTGGGAAGCCACTTCAGCTGAATATTCTGCGAAAAATCCTAAAAATTACTTACAAACTCAGAACACCGTTCTGCTGCTTCATATTATTTACCAGGAAAATTAAGCTTGTTTTTCCTTCTCTACGGTTATGAATGGTTTTGTTCTGTAATACCATTAGCAGGAAAAAGATTTTATCTTTTAAAAAAATATGTTATTCCTCCTTACCAGTGAAGGAAGACTTCCACAGTAACTATTCTTTACTGAAAAAGTTGTTTCACATGGTTTCTGGGAGGTTGGAGAGCTAATTATCTAACCAGGGGGACTGTCCAGGACAGTATTTGATTTAAAAGGCTTGAGGCTTTAGGTGCTCAATTAAGTAGCTATCGGTCTCAGACTGGACTTTAATGGGCTCTTTTCTCTTTAACTGCAGCAATGGGCAGAGATACCCCAGGTCAGGCTAATTAAAGCCAGGGGACTCTTTAATTGTGATGACAGAATTGGTTTCAGTTTCCTCTTTGGGTCCTCAGTCCAAGAAGGTCATTAATATTTCAACATTTGGGCAATGCAATCAATCACAAACATCAAGAGGTTCCCTGTACGGACAAGGCAGCTCTTCTACACTTACTAGCAGCATTTTCCTGAGCCACCTTAAATTAACTACTGTGTGGTTCCAACACAGCACTCCCCCCGCCCCCCCTCCAGAAATGCTCCTCGGTTTTTTTGGTTGGTGGGTTTTCTTGGAGTGGGATTTTTCAGAACTTTCTGTACAAGAGTGGGAATGAAGGCAGCAAGAAATCTTTTCAGCCCGGTTTCCCACATTGCTGCTCAAAATTCATGATCAGAAACACATCTCTAGCAACTTGTACTAACAAAATACGGTTCCAGTGCTTTCCAAAATCGTGGAGACAGATTTAAGCGTTCTGATTCTTGCACAACATGGTGCACATTTGTGCCCATAAACACACATGCAAGCCCTAGAAAAGAGAAATGCACATCCAGACCTACTGATCCAGAAGCAATCGGTGTTTCTGTACATTCCCTACATTTAATCTAAATTCTCCACCAGCTATATTAAATGTAACAAAGAAAGGCAACACAGAAATTACGCCTGAAGCCAAGTCCATTAAAGGTACTTCAGAATAACTACAGACCAAGCACCTTAAAAGCAGCAGAAGCTATTGATACTTAAAAGAGGGGCTGTGCATAATGGCAAGTGCTGCATTAGAAAAGGGGAAGGGGGAAAAAAAAGGAGGAAAAAAAAACCCCAGCCAAATTACGCTTGGTTAATTCAGAGTAACAGATCTGCCCCCAAGTGAATTGGAGGCCTTGAATTAATTCTGTTATGACAAATCAAGATAAACGTTCCCCCTAAATTGCATGCGATTTAATTAATNCGCTGCCCCTTTAAGAGGCGCCCGAGCAGCCCCCCTTCTCCCCCTTCCCCACCACTCCCTGCTCTCTCTTAGAGGCCAATTTTGTTAATTAAATGTTTTGTTTGCGACGCGGCTCTCATTCATTTCGGACACGTCATTCCGAGCAGATCTAAGCCAGGGACCAGATCTCATTAGATAAAACCTATCAGAACTAAGAGAAAATGGAGGAGACACTAATTAAAGCTTTTAATTGTGCGGATTCGCTGCCACGCTGCTGCTTTATCTGGCATCTTAAGGTTGGGAGGGCTGCGCTGTGCTCTGCTCTCCTCGCTGATTGCCGTGAGGGGAACGGACCGGGGGTTTTGCCTCCCTCTCTTTTCCCAGGAACCCTGGCCTTCAATGAAAGCTGCTGCTGGAGCTCTACGGCCCATTTGGTTTTGGGTTTTGGTAGAGGGGGCACGGGGCTATGAGTAGGAGGGGGAGCGGAGAGGGAGGGGAAGGGGAGTGCTGTGTTGTTTAAACAACAACCAAAAACCCCACATACAGCTTCAGACGTTTAAAAAGCTCATTAATAAATGGCTCTGTGGTCTTGGCCCGAAGGAGTCATGTCCCTCTCACCTGGCGCCTGCCGGGCCAATCCATCCTCATTTTGCCAGCCGTGCCTAGTGTGCCCCCCATCTCCAGCTGAGAACTGTGCCCGTGGAAAAGAATGCACCACTGCAAAAGCCCTACGGAAAACTGAGAGGGGAAAGGATGGCAGAGGAAAAACTGAGAGACTCGCAGTCAGATGGGTGGCATTGCCTGCACGAACAAATGCAGCCATGTCCAACAAGAAAAGGCTGAGGGCTCCCACGAGGAAGCCTGCAAAGTCCATTTCCAGCAGGAAAACTCCAAGTTAACTCAGCCCTGGCAGAGCACTCCAGGCCATCCTACCCCACCTTGAGCGTACGGTGTCCAGTTCAAGTTTCAGCAAGCATCTGTCAGATTTCTTTTTGCATATCAGGATGTACTTGCGTGTTTCAACAAATATGGCATTCCGTGGGTTCAGCTTGNAACTACAGACCAAGCACCTTAAAAGCAGCAGAAGCTATTGATACTTAAAAGAGGGGCTGTGCATAATGGCAAGTGCTGCATTAGAAAAGGGGAAGGGGGAAAAAAAAGGAGGAAAAAAAAACCCCAGCCAAATTACGCTTGGTTAATTCAGAGTAACAGATCTGCCCCCAAGTGAATTGGAGGCCTTGAATTAATTCTGTTATGACAAATCAAGATAAACGTTCCCCCTAAATTGCATGCGATTTAATTAATTTTTGAGATCCTGTTTTTTTTTTTTTTCCTAGCTAATAGTTCACATGCTCCTGTGCTGTCATTGTGCTTGAGTGGGCAGACTTCAAAGTGATATTAAATAACCAACTACTAGATTTACCTAGCACGTCCTATTGGAAAAGTGCCATTTAATTACCTAGCCTGTTCAATTAAAGGGACAGCATTCCCTGAATATAGCAGCTTGCCGCTGATTACCAGGGAAATGAACTGGCTGCCTGGCNGAGAGGGAGGGGAAGGGGAGTGCTGTGTTGTTTAAACAACAACCAAAAACCCCACATACAGCTTCAGACGTTTAAAAAGCTCATTAATAAATGGCTCTGTGGTCTTGGCCCGAAGGAGTCATGTCCCTCTCACCTGGCGCCTGCCGGGCCAATCCATCCTCATTTTGCCAGCCGTGCCTAGTGTGCCCCCCATCTCCAGCTGAGAACTGTGCCCGTGGAAAAGAATGCACCACTGCAAAAGCCCTACGGAAAACTGAGAGGGGAAAGGATGGCAGAGGGAAAACTGAGAGACTCGCAGTCAGATGGGTGGCATTGCCTGCACGAACAAATGCAGCCATGTCCAACAAGAAAAGGCTGAGGGCTCCCACGAGGAAGCCTGCAAAGTCCATTTCCAGCAGGAAAACTCCAAGTTAACTCAGCCCTGGCAGAGCACTCCAGGCCATCCTACCCCACCTTGAGCGTACGGTGTCCAGTTCAAGTTTCAGCAAGCATCTGTCAGAGTTATTTTTGCAAGTCAAATTACATAGATCTAAACAGAAGTCAGGGGATAGGACAAGGAGATCAATTCAAACCCCTCATCTGATAAAGCATCCTATTCATAACAGCCTACATTAAAATAACGAGTATTAATTTTTGGCAACACAAGACCAGAGGACTGCGATAAGCTTGCCTGAACTTGCCTCTGGGATACAGTGGACGCATCTTCTCTTTTTAATTAGTAGCAATCAGACATGAGGATTTGTTTGATGCTATTGGTCGAGTGATGAATCTGTACTATTCAGTGGATTTTAACAGTAGTGTCAATTTTTCCACTTCAGACGAGACTCTTTCCCTAACACCGTTCTGCTCTATTTAATTAGAGTTCTGCCAGGCTTGGGCTTGTACTTAGGAGGATGACCAAAAAGCATCATTAACCCCCCCACTACGTGCTGACTTTTTAGCATTTCTCTCTAAAAATACCCCCAAAACTAGTGAAGCTTGGTATCAGAGATACCAAGGAATGTTTTATCTACTTAACTTCCTGAAGCCATGGCCATGTATCAGGTCAGAGGGTGCACTGCCCGAGTAACCAAGTCTTAACTCTGTCCTCTTAGACTAAGGAGGTCATGATATAGGCACACATTCTGTACAGCCCACATCTTCTCAAACAGAAGTTTTAAAGCACAAGCAAACTTGTTATATGTGATGGCTACGTTTAGTAGGTTGTTGGGTTTTTTTCCAGACAGAAAAGGAAAAAAAAAGGTGGAACTTTTCGGCCATCAGGGAGAAGGGAAATCCTGGGTTAACTCTTGACATCTACTGTAAATGAGAAGCCAGGAACATTTAAACAGAACAATTTGTTTTAACTAAGCATTTCTGTGAAGCCAGGAGGGTATGGGGCTTTTTGTTGTTTTTTTAATTATTGAATGTTAAAACAGAACACCTCCTTGAAGCATTCATGTGCATCAGTCTATCAAACCATTTACTCAAATTAAATGTGTAATCCTTCAAAATGCCTCCTTTTAAATTAATGAGTTTAAGTAGCCTGAGTTCACCTGAAAAGATCATACGGGCACCTGACCTCATGAATTCTTTCTATTAATTATATTGGAAACTTGTTGGAAGGGATACTCTGCATAATCTTACTGTACCCCAACAGATGTGAGATTAGCAAGGCTTAGTTCCCCCTACCCAAATCTGTGGCATTTAAAGCAAACAGCTTCAAAGGAGAAAGAGATAAGAAATGAAGGGCAAGAGCATATACCTCCTCTCCTATCTCCTGCATTTTCTATACTGGAAGTTAAGAGAAATGTCGGTTCAAAGCTTCTCTGTAACAATGGAAGACAAACATCATACCACTGGTTTTTGCTATAAGTAGAATCAGTGGCCCTCCAACTGACGGTTAATCAGCTCTTTCACAAGGAGAACAGAGAATGAGTCATTCTGTTTCCACTCAAAGGAGTTTAAAGGTGCTTATGTAAATATCATAATTAATCAGATACTAAAGGCAGGCATTTCATTATTTAGCACCTCTGCCACAGTCTTATTTAAGCCCTACGATTTTAACATTTACCGTTCAGATATGCACACTTCTCCTTCAACACTACAACAAAGCAGATTAATTTAGTCTCTCTGATTGCTGTTTATTTTTAGTTAGGACTTGTTTTGTGCTGACAAACCACTTTAAAGTTACAGTCGTCGTTCCGCCCCCCCAACTCTTCCCTCCACTTGGCAGTCGCAACTACGCCCTGGGCTAGGCGCTAACATCCGCACCCGCACGTCTCTCCATTCCTAATGAAGGCGCGATCCTGAGCCAGCCCACCTCTCTGTCCCACGGACACCCACCTCGAAAAATAAAGGGGGAAAAAAGGGGAAAATGGAGAAAAAGGCAGGGAGGAAGCGGGAAAGCGGTCCTCGCCAGCCCGGCCGTGGCCTCACCTGATGTAGTCGTTTCTGCAGAGGATCATCCCGCTCTTGGTGTAGCAGGAGGTGCCGATGTCCCCCAGCTGGGCCTGGCAGCAGGAGCACTTGAGGCAGCGGCTGTGCCAGTAGCTGTCCATGGCGTAGAGCAGGAANCGGGAGCGGGAGCGGGGCAGGGGCGCGGCCGCGGGAGCGGGATCGGGGCTGAGCGAGTGCGCCCCGCCGCCCCCCCGCTCCGGGCTGGTGCAGCTGCGGCTCACAAGTCAGGAACAGTCCCAGAGTTTGTTTTGCTTATGGAAAAAAAAAAAAAAAAAGTGTGTGAAGAGGGGGGGGAGGAAAAAAAAAGTTGTGAAACTGGTTTTTCAGTCTAGGAGAAGCTCCGCAGGCTCAGGGCGGTAACGAGGGGCTCAGGATCAGCCCCCCAAACCTCTAGATTTTTTTTTTTTTTT
>WEKX01001232.1:230475-263925 GCA_013390025.1 Pitta sordida | reverse complement strand
AAAAAAAGAGAGGAGGGGAGGGGGCGAGGAGGAGGAGGGGAATGGAGAGGAAGGAGGGAGTCAGGTGGGCAGCGCTGGCCGCACCGCCCGGGCGCTGANAATGACGGCAAATCGGAACAAGTAATGTTCAGTGGGGACGCTTAAAACTCTGAAAACCCCACCGCGTATTAACTGCGTGTCTGTGAGGCCTAAGTGCAGCACACGGGATCAGCACGGCACCGAATCGGGAGCAGACCCCCGCAATAACCAAGTGTCCCCGAGTGCGGGTGCGGTGCCCGCCCAGGGCCCCCCCAGGCCCCGCTGGCCCCGGGCACGCGCCCGCGCTCCCGTTCAATCGCACATTCCCGGCGTCCGTGAAAGGACAGAAAAACTTAACAGGAGTTTCTCGATTCCAGAGCGCTGACGTAAGCAGCGGCCAATGCAGCGCTGGCCGGACGGGCCGGGAGCAGCGCTGGGGCCGGGCTGGGCTGGGCTGGGCCGCGGGCACGTTCGCTGCCGTGTCAGACAAACACAGCGATGGCAGCGTGACTGAGCCGCGAGCTCCGTGCCTCCACCCGATGTCCGTGTCAACAAAGTACGTATTTTAAACCTACTCCTGGCGGCCTGTGAGGCAGGCGCGGTGCTGCGCACAGGAACTCTTCCCGGGAGCGCTTCCCGGCGAGTGCCCCGGCCCAGGAGCGCAGCCCGGCGGGGGCCGGCCCGGGCGCTCGCAGCCCAGGTGTGCTTTTACCACATCGCCACCTGTGGGCCGCCCGCATCCCTGCAGCCCCGGCCTGTCCCGGCACAGACACCCCTGCAGCTGGGAGGGGAAACTGCCTCGGGAAAATATACTGTACATATGTTTTGTTTCTAAATATATAGGAAATAAAATACTGAAACTTGAGTGACACCACAGGAATGGTTTAATCGCATGAGAAAAGTCTATTTGTGCCTTTTTCCATGGACTAGGATATGTTCAGAGTCTGCATGAAAGCGGACCAGGAGAACGTGAACAGCTTCCAGAGGGAAAGGGGAAAAAGGACCGGTGTTGTGGTTAAAAATAGTGTACTTTTTTAGCGCAGGTCTATGAAATATCTCATCTGGATGTAATCTCCTTGTGCATATTACGTTTAAACATACTCAGCAGTTTGATATTTGTTATATAGGATCTGGTACAATTTAAAATACATAAAGTAACAAGGCATGCTACAGATAATCAACAATCACTGATACTTTGCCTCTCGGACAGTTGAGAGCACAAGAAAGAGAGCAAATGCCAAGCTAAAATAAAATCTAAGTTGTCTAATTATCTAAGCCTATAACGGCTGGAAGCTACCAAATTCAAACTCTGGGAGAGCCATTAAGACCTCTCTTCATTGGAAAAGATATTCTACTAAGAAACTCTGCCACGAGCACTAAAATGTTTACTAGTCTTAAAACTGATAGTGATACCAAAAACCCCGGGAATTACCTTCTCAAGGAGCAGAGATTTAAATGGCTTGATGTCTTCCAAATAGCATTACCATGTTCATATATTTTTATGATACCTGATCATCACTAATTTTTGTCATTAATTTTAACAGAGGAAACCTTAACTGAGAGCATTTTGCAAAGCAGTATTTTTCTAATTTTTCTTTTGTGCAGCATCTGCTGTTGCTGTGCTGTCATCTTCGTTATGTTTTTCATTGTCTATGTGCCATAATGTAATTAGTTAGTTCAACATCATCTGTGCTATTAGATGAGATGTTTCTATGGTAAGTTAACATAGTTCTGTGTAATTGGTAGATTTCAGCAGTAGGCAAGAATGTATCCATCAACTTTAGGTCGATTTAAGTCCACAAGATTTAAATTCACTTGGCATACATTACCCTAGAAGACTGTTAATTTTGGCTGAATGGATAAAAAACACAATGCAGAAGAAAATCTGGCTGCTTATACGTATCGCAGTACTGTTGGAGTCAGGGAAAGGAAAGCATAAAATTGCTGGCGTAGTAGTTGCAATCTGAATGTCTGGAAAATGTTACAGCCTGTGATCCAAATCATTCCTAAACCTAGACATGCCCCCTGGATAGCAGGTAGGCCAGAATTCATCAGGGTTATCTCTCCGTTCGTGAAGGGAGTCTTGGTTCTCTCTGTAAATACCGCATTGCTATGGGACCTCTGGGTTCTCTCCCTGCGTACTGCATCCTTATGGGAGTCTCTTTTCCTTCTCTCATTAGAGAGAAGTGTTGAGGCTGCTGCTTTGAGATCTTCCATGTGGTGCTTTGCTAATCCATGTGTCTTGTGAGTTACACCTTTTGAACAAACTTTTAAAACAAACCCTCTGACCCCAGTCTTTCCAGAAATAGTGATGAAAAATCAACAGCCATTTTTACTTTAAAGTATCGTATCCTTTTCAGGATAATCTTCTGGTTTAGGCCTCAAACAATTTAAAAATGTGGCTGGAAGAAGTATTTAAGCTGGATATCCAATGATACAGCAGAGTCGCATCCTGACAGAAACTGGGAAGAATCCTGGATGGCTTCACTCTCAGCACTCTGTTCTAAGCAGTAGACAGTACTGTTTGCCCAAAGGAGTAAGATAACTCACTTTTAGAAATATGGGTATAGATTTTGACTTGCTTATAAATACATAAGTAACTTTATTTACAAGAACCCAGAACCATGGGAGGTAAGCACAGTTTGCTTAGGTAAGGGCTTGCAAAGCCCTTCTATCATCACTGTATCTGTAACTTAGGACAGGAGCCAAATAATATAAATGCCAGTAATTATAGATATATCTTTATATTAACAATAAAGTCCACTTTTGGAAGAGCTAAGGCTATATTTGTAATGATCTCCTATAGCTAAAATTACTTTCATTAATTTGTCCTGTGCACATTCCTGTTGGGAGAATTGATATATTACCACAAGCCATCAGTAAGTAGCAGAAGGTCCTGAAAGTGAGTTCTGTGACTAAAATGAAAGATATCAAAGTTTTTAATTATATGCAATCTTTGTTTTAAACTGAGATTCTCTAGAAGCCTCTAGAATATGCATATGTGATAATAAATTCACTATATAAAGCAATTTAAAAATTGGAAGTGCTATATGAATTTTGAAAGAGGGCTTTACATTCCACAGTCTAATAAAACAAGGCATCTTTTAAGCAAGTAAGTTAAAATTAATTTGATGTTCTGAAACATACTGACAATTGATTTTTGTGATGACATATCTGTAGAGTGGTATTTTGTCACAAACATGAACGTTTTAGATTCATATGTCTCCATCTTCAACACGGGAAAGGCACTTTCACAAATACTTAAAAATATAAGCTCATAGAATTTACCCTGTAAGGTAAAAAGTGTTTTATTCACAGATACTTTTATAGAACTGGCATTAATATGTTACCTCTATTCATTAGTCACCTTAACAAATAGTCAGATGGGTGGGACAGTACAATTTGATACCATTTGAAGGCCAAGATTATAGATAAAAATAGCTACTGAGCTACTTTGAATTTACAGTACTAAAAAGATCATTGGGAAAGGAATTTAAAAAGTAAAACTTTAACTCAATCAAGTGATCAAAATGCACTTACCTACTGCAGAGGTACATAACACTATCATTTATGTAGGGTGTTACAATGAAAAATGAGAACTTAAGCCTTTATTATTTAATTAATTAGCCAAGTAAATTTAAATATGCAGAAAAAATTAGTACTATGCCCAAGTGAATAAACAGCATGTTTAATATTTTTTGATGATGCTGTCCACACAAAATATTATAATTGTATTGAAATTATTTTCAAAGATGTGTGTCCAGTAGCAAATCCTATGTCATTAGACTATCTGACTGTTATGAGTCTATCCAAGAAATGAGTTATTTACATGTAACTCATTGCCATGGAGGAGTACATCTGATATCCTTGTGAAGTTCCTATAACCTCTGAATGATGCTGTAATTTACTGAACGGTCTGTGACTAATGTTTTCCACCTATTTTACACCTATCCGCAGAGAAGACCCTTGTGAATCCTGGCTTGGGCTATAGTGAACCCATGGAGGAGCATTTGCTTGAGCCGTTTTCTCTGTAGGTCTTGAGGGGATGTTCACAACCCAGTATTTCATAGGATTTTGCTCTATGATATGTCATTGATGGGAAGGCACAGTTTTAGCTAATACACATTTGGCTGTTTGTGGTGACTCTTTCTGATGGAAATTTGACATTGGCTGTTGTTTCAAAGAGCTGAGGGAAAGCAAGGTATGGACTGAGAACTGAAACACACACGTGAGAGATTCCCCTGTTACTTTTTTAATTTAAGGGCTACCAGCATGGTATGAGAAAATGGAGGGTTACAAAAATAAAGATGAGAGCAGCCTGGTGACTTGCATCTGGCAGAAATGCCTCTATCGTATTTGATTTGAAATTTACATAGATGCCAGTGGTTATGATGCAACTGTCACTTTAAGTTCACTTAACTGGACATGAAACAATAGTGACAAACAATCAAAATGACAGTTCTTCTACTCTGCAGTGAGGTTCTTCATATCTCAATTCTGCAACATTCCTTCTGTTCACTCCACCAGACAAATGTGCTTCTGTTATTACGATTTCTCTGTTTGACTCACTGCAGCCTTGCTGAAAGCAAGAGGGAGAGTTTCTAAGCTTTCTATTCAGTTTTTGAGCCATGCCATTTATCAGTTTCTTAGTTTCTAGCATTAACTCTTTAATAGATACTTGTGGATGCAATCCATTAATTCAAAACCGTTGGATTGCATAAAGAATATTACATAATTTTTCATACAAAAATATAGCTCTTTACTCTTCTTAAGTTGTTTTTCAGAACTGCAGCAACTCCTATACTCCATAACCATAACTCTTTTTATCATTCTACTATGATTCAGTAGCTTTTGCTGTCTTATAAACAATCTTACAATTAAGAGCTAATGTTAATGGAATAGATTGTTGTCATAGGATAATGGTTTCCTGCTGCTAGATAAATGCTGTGGTAATGCTAGGACATTTATTGAAAGTAATAGTGAAGATGAAGCTAAGAGATTTATTTTTCAAGCAGGTGTCACAGATCCAGTGACACCATTCTGTTACAATTGTTTTATTTCTATTTCACTAAAAGACTGATGAAGATGGAACCATTTTGCCTGATGTATGCAAGTGCAGCAAAGTGACAGTGGCTCATTTCACTGTAACTGAATAAACTGCATTGCACTTGGCTCGGGAAGAGATTTATTGCGTGACTCATCCAATCAGAAAACAGTTTATCCATTAACTACAGCTTTAAAGTATGTTATATTTCTATGAACAAGATGGGGCTTTATGCTTTCTTTCACAGAAACAGTAAGGCAGAGTTCAAGGAAGAGGAGGAAAGTGGTGGCCTACAGTGCTTGCTCCACCAGCCTGTCCAGAAGCCCCCACTTTCCTCGGTGCCACACAGACAGCAGGCTGGGGAGAGCAAACCTGTCCATAGTGTGTTCCCCTCCTCTCCGATCGGTGGTTCCTTGTCTCCTTTCTGCATTGGAGGGTGTTGCCTCAGTCTTAGCAGAGCAGAAATGGCA
This sequence comes from Pitta sordida, assembly GCA_013390025.1. Classification (NCBI taxonomy): domain Eukaryota; kingdom Metazoa; phylum Chordata; class Aves; order Passeriformes; family Pittidae; genus Pitta; species Pitta sordida. The sequence continues at coordinate 258,393 of WEKX01001232.1, read as the reverse complement.
GCGTTCTTACCAGCAGTGCTGTGCAGAGGGTGGAGAGGGAAGCTTTTGTCTAGTTTAGCATTTCCTCTGCATTCCCAGAATCTTGACGTTTTGGAAAATATGCCTTCATCCTTGACCATGACTTTTAAAATTGCTCACCCCTAAATCCTCCAATGCAGAACTGTGAAAAGCGGAGCCTATAGAACTTCATCTGCTCTTGCTGAATATTAGTAAAACACCTTGATTACCCCAAATATCCAGCTCCTACTAAATTGGAGTCGGTTGTCAGGAAGTACACGGGATCCATTCAATTCAACAAGCTTTCTCTGGACAGATGTGTCCTAGTTGCCTGACCTAGGCTTCAACAGATCCTTTGTTTTTTCTTTTGAACTGTGGAGCAGCTATTCCAAGTGGCAGTGCTGTAGCTATGAGAACTTGAGGATATCCCACAAATAATAAAAAACATGATCCCTTCCCACAAACTCTAATCATTCCAAAGCATCTTTAAAGTTATGTTGTAAAACAGTATAATGACTTTATGTAACCATAAAGTCCCTGCTAGGATTTCCTTAAGAAATAAACTGATTTTATTATTAAGGCCCACAGACCTTGATATCAAACCAGCAATTCACTGCTCCAAGGACTTAACTCTGTAGCCACTCACAGCACAGCTCTGAATAAACTTCTAAGACCAGAGCTTCAAGGCAGTAAACAACTTTAACCTTGTCTTGACCCCAGAACATCTCACAAACAGGAGTTCAGTAAATGCATAAATTTCACTTTAACCCATATGCAGACATTCTGAGAATTAATTCATTCTTCGTTTTTTGAGTTTTAAGAAAATTTTTATACTAATAAACAGGCAAGTGTTACAGCAGTTGTTCCAAAGAGCCATCAGACAAGGTTAGTTCTGTGCTGAGTGTAGCTCCCTATGAAAGAGAAGCCCCAGAGAGAACATCATAGGAAAAAGCAGAAATGGGAGAGACCTGTAGCTCTGACAGGATGAACCCTGGCACTGTGAGGTCTGCTGGGTCATCTGTAGAGCACACAGTACAGAGCTTCAGCAAATACAGTGACCCAGCTTGCTGCAGTGTATCAGACCTGATCTTCTAATGCTTGTGCCTTCTAGTATCAATCTGTTATCTGAAGTTTAGGATTCACAGGAACAATCTAGGAGATGGAGAATTTCCACATCTTTAAAACATTGGAATCACTTAACCAAGTGCCTATAAGTACTATATGTGACTATAAGTGATGTGACTATAAGTACTGTATGATTTTATCGAAATATTTGGTGTATTTGTTTGAAGTCCCAACTCTGGAATCAAGGTCTAAATACAAATCTGCTTTCAACTTTTTAAATAGGAATTTTGAGTCCTCCTGGTTAGGTAAAAACATTAATTCTTAAGGATTATTTCTTCAATATCAACCAGAGACAAAAAAAGATAATTTGTTCCCATTTAGTATTTTATTTAAAAAAAAAATTCTTCATTTGATCTACCAAATAGTGAGGGGTCATGACTTCTAAATTTATGGATTGCCAGTACAGTAACCAAATGTCCTATTGAATCTGTCCATATTGAATGTACCCAAGGAATCTTCCTCAGTTCAAGGAATTATTAAAGCTATTTTGGCAATGTGTTTCTCCACATCACACAGGACAGCACACAATCAATATTTCGCTTCCATGCCCCACATTGCCCCCTCCAGAGCACCAGAATTCCCCATGTCAGTTATCCTATCTTAAAGCATATCCTCAGCCTCCTGCAGCTCTTTTGACTAAGGTGGCTGTGTACACCCTGCCTGGATCCGGCCCAGATGCTTTATTTCTATTGCATGAGATGATTAATTATGTGGTTTCTTTCTGTTTGTCTGATAGATGCTGAGGTAAGAGAGTGATGGTTGCTTAGTGCACTATTATTAAAGAGCTGCCTTTGATAGCCCTGAACAAGCTTGAGTTGTGTGCTACAACTAATCATAAAGCTGCTTGCTTGGAAATGGAATGCTGTTAATACTATACTGTACTTTTATAAGTAAACGTATTTTTGATTGGCTAGAGTTTAACTATAATCAGTAATTAAGGGTCAGCCATCCAGTAAACTCATTAGTTTACACCAATTACATTTGGTATAGTAACTAATGATTTCAGGGATCAAGCCATTTATTTCTAAGCTTTCAAAGTATAATTATTGTGTAAATCAGATAGAGTGTAAATCTTTTCCATACGTTTTGGTTGGTAATTGAGAAATAAAATGGTTTCCAAATGTATTCTCTGTCCAGTTTTTGTTCTGCAGTAGATCTCTCAGGGGACTCTTTAAAGTATATGGAAAAGGTGATGTCAACAGAAGTGTATGCTGGGCAAACTGAGACAGGATTAATTAATAGAGATGAAAGAGAAAAGCCAGCCCCTTGCAAATCATGGTCCAGGCCTCAACCTGGACATCACACCTTAAATGACAGTTTACAATCTTAAGCATGAGTCACACAGATTGACAAGTATTCAAAATAGAAGAGAATTAAAAATCCTTTATGTTTAATGTATAAAGGCCTTTCCAATATGCAGTCTTTAAGATGGTGTAATCTCTGGAGCATTTTGCTTTGAAGTTTAATATGTAGCTCCTCACATCCACATAACATTTTCAACACGTTAAACAAATTAGTCTCTGGTTACAGAAGTTTTTAGACATTTACAAGTTGCCATTTAACTAAATTTAATATGTGCCAGCGAAGTTGCTCATGCACTTGTTCATTTAGAAAAATGCACTTTTGGAATGATTAATAAATAAACCAGCCTTTCCTATGCCTTCAACTTTCGTGTTTATTTGAAAGCAATCTACTTTAAAAAGACATTAATATCCCTAGAATTATTATTAGAATAATTGCTTTTACTCTTCTTGGAACACACATTTTTTCTCATTTCCCTTCAGCGCAGACAGCTTTTGACTCAGATATAAACTTCCTATTATTATTCTCCTCTCCCTACCCCAAAAATGAAGAATAGGAATTATACACTTTTCACTAAGGAATAATTAATTTGTCTCAAGTATTAGAACAGAGAGTTGTAGAATGACTTTGAATGGTAGTCTCTAAGGAATAGCATTGTTTGTTCTCTTCGGTCTTTAATGAGCTTTAGTAAATGGCCAGGAAAAATTACCTTCTTTCTGTAATATGAGAGAAGTGAAGAATGAAGGAAGCTGTACAGGAGAAAGATGAGCACACACACACACACACACACACACACACGTACACACAGCCCTTTGTACCACATTGCTTCCAATGGTGAGTGTTATCCTTGGAATAACACTTGCATATTCTAATATCCTTGGAATTGAGCACTAGAACTGTAGTTTTCCGTTACAGTTAAAGCATATAACGTCCCTAACATTTTTGTAGGAGAGAAAATTCCTGGATGTCTCCCACACACTGACAGTGTCTGGCTTATGTTGGGGGACAACTGCCTATAGCTGAGCTCTGGAAGTCATTCTGGCTTCCTCTGCTTTGGCATTGATTTGTCTTTTAACATTCTCTAGTCTATTTTTGTTGTATTTCCACCTTTAAAAGTGATTTCCCTTATACTGCCCCAACCTGCTGACCTGTCTTTGAACAAACTTCTTTTCCTTCCACCACATACTTGCTGGTACTCCTGTTCAGAGCAGTAACTGAGGCAGCAGGTGCTTCTTTTAGCTACAACTACAAAGCTGTCACCATGGATAACAGAGTACGTTTGGGAGCACCTTTTCCTTCCCTTCCTTCCCCCCAAGTCTTCACACATGTCCTCACTACCCAGCCCCATATCAAGTCAGTGGTGCTAAGACATCTGCCATTGCTGCTCTGGGGTATGTGTGAGCTGACCCCCAGCAGTCAAGTGAGACCACCACGATCTTGAAAGGATCTTGTCCGACAGGGTCTCTCTCCATTCCATCCTGTTGAAAATGTTCCAGCTTGTATGGAATAATTAAACATTAACTGGATTGCCTGTATGCTTGTTTTCAAAGCATTACTGAAAACAAGAAACCTGAGGTTTGTTACCCTTTTTCAGGGAATACTTCCATACTTCATATTAAGTATTGACTGAGGCAGGCCCTGGCAGATGTGGTTTCCCCATTCCAGGTGAGTGCCTTCACTTCAAGGCTGACCAGTCAAGTGCAAGCTTTGCCACTGGAAGATAGGGCACAGGTCACCCTCCTCACAGAACAGTTGATAATGTCTTGGGTAGGGTGCTAATTCAGGGGGCAAGAGATTCAAGTTCAAATTGCCTCAGGCAGAGGCTGAATACAAGTCTCCTCTATTTTGGCTAAATTACACCAGCCAGGAGATTGAACCACAAAAGCGTAGGAGAGTGAGACAGGCACAGGAGTAGGGAGGAGAGACGTGCAGAAGGTGACAGCACTGTCATTATTCTGTGAGAAAAACCTGGCACCTGTGTCCAATTCCTAGAAAGCGGCAGAGCAAGCGTGGTAAGTAGGTAAAGCAACACATGGTGTTACAACACCTTAGTCTGATTGTGGCTTTGGATCATGGGAGGTGCTCTCATGGCAGACATCAGATTGCTGACTAGAGTTCAGGGTCACGAGGGACGTGAAGAGAGATGATGAAAGTGGAGAGAGCTGCCTGGACCCATCCCAGACATTAAGGGAAAAGATAAAACTAAAAAGCTGCTACCAAAGTAAAAATAATTTCTGTCTATCATAGGCTCTCTTCAGCGCAATTGTTAGAGATGAATAAATGGAGAAAGATGTTTGAAAGATAGGAGACAGTGTGAACAGAACCAGTAAGTGAGGCAAAAATGTTAGAAAGAAGACAAAGAGGAAGAAACATCAGAAAACAACAGGAGGATTGGACAAAGGAAAAACCATAACTTACCAAGACACTTCACCTCTCATTGCCTCAATCTTCTGGCAATAAAATAATAACAGCAATAGAATCACAGAGCCTTTCGGTGACTTAGAAGCCCATAAATATTTAGGAGACAGTTAAGTGTCCTGGTGATGAGGCTTGTGTTAAAAAGAACGCAGGAAAATTTAAGAGGAAAATTTTAGAGAATGTTCTGACATGCCTAAAACACTGCTGTCAGGGAGGAAAAATGGAACAGAACTTATGTGCTTAATTTTGTGTATGTAACTGAGTATTAAAATCCACACCCAAGCACAGTGGTGCTTCGTAATAGTAGAAAAAATTGGGCCTGTTTCAAACCAGTAAGAACACATGGTTTAAGGCATGCAGCCGCTCTCTCTTCACTAACAACCCACTGTGACTCCTATAATTTATTCCTCCCAAGATTCATTTGAACATCTGCGGTATCATTATTTGAGTTTGTTATACTATTAGCTTTAAAATTTTATAAGCCATACAGTAGGATAGGTGACAAGTTGAAAAGTTAAGGAGGGTTAATTTAGAAGTTTTAAAGCAAAGCTATTTTTGAGTTATACAAGCAAAACAAAGCATCTGAATCCAAACCTCCATGGTTACATTTAAGTAACTCAGAAACTGCTGAAAGGATTTTCTTCGAACTTCACTCAAGACGAATCCCTCTGGGCTAAGACCAAGCATGAGAATTTAACTCAAAAGGTGATTGTTGTCAGAAGGGGGTTTTCCCTTTTTTTTCTCCTCCCCTCCTTTTGCTTCTTTTGTTTTAAGTGTTCAAAAAAAAAAAATTACTAGCCCTGAAAATAAAGGATCTGGAGTGTAACTGTTTCATATCCATTTTATCATTAGAATAAGAAGAATGCTGTTCATAAACTACCTTTTTATTAAACCAGACCCCCAGCTTTGCCTTTAGCCATTACTAGCTGTCTTGGTACCCACCTCTGGCAGGCATTGGATAATGCTGTAGCTGATGGCTCAACAGAGAAGTACCAAGCTGTACTCTCAGCCCCATCTGCAGCTTCTCTGCATGCTTCAGCAGCTCTGTGCAGCTCTAATACTACCCTAAATGGACAACTGAGGATTCCCCTTAACAGCAAGTCCTCGGAGAGCAGACTATCAGCAGCTCTGCAGCACAATTCCTTTCGCTTCCCATCCCCAGTTCATGGGAGGTGAAGCATGCTCTGTACCTGTAGACTGACCTAAACCATGTTTTGATTTCTCACTGTCCCAGGATTTGGAAGGCAAGAAAGGTAGCTGGTAGTGAGGCTTTTCTCAGCTCACTGACTGTTAACTTGGTGCATCTGGCACTGCCAATTTGTTCTTCCCCTTTACAGCTGGAGCCAAGGGACTCAACTCACTCAACTCCTAGTTGGGTAGCCAAAGGAACCCCTGTAAAGGAAACACCCAAACAATGAAGTTGGAAATTTATATTTTCTTTCTCAACATCCTTGAAGTTAGTTCTCTTTCATAGCAGCACTGTGGGTTCTGGTAACCCGATTATCCGAACGGTGGAATGCTTTTTTATCTCCTGGCTATTTCAACTCTCTTCTACATTTTGAATTCTACAAATTGTCCCAGTGCAGACAAGAGCCTTCCCCCCGAGAAGCTTCTACTGAGCTTGTTTCTGATTCTCTGGCAGCACTTCCTGTAGTTACTCACTCACTTGTTTGTTTGTTTTTCCATTTGCAACTTTTGCCCCCTCCAAAGAGCTGGCTTGCCAAGGGAAATTACAGTAACTTATTTCATTTCAAATGCATTCAGAAAGGCACTTTAATTGTTCCTTTTCATTTAGAGCAGGCATCCAAATTTGGAATTTGTGAAAAACTGAAGGGGAAGGTTTGGAATATATTTGCTGAAATAATTCACCACATTTAACCCAGGCAACTCAGATATACAAAGAAACAGTTTCCCTTGCCTATCTTCCATATACATGACCTGGATTAAAAGCTGCTTTGGGCAAGGGCCAACTCATTGTTTGTGGCCCTAACAAAATGTGGCTTGCAAAGTGTGGCAATACCTGGGGATTTCTTTCAGGAGATCCCAATTTTGGAACCAAAATACAAGTTTCCTGATGACTGCTAACACTGAACAGTAGGAAATACAGTTATACCCCGTCCTTCATGAGGAAAGGGACAGCCCAGGGGCCTCGCAAAAAGCTAAANGGGAAGGGGTGTCCCCGGAGAGGGCGGATCGGGTCAGAATTGGGAGTTTCCTTCCCTTTAACATCCACACTTCCTGGGAGAGGCAGCACTGCCCGTACAGTCCCAGAGAGCAGAGACAGCTGCCCCCTCCCAGCACACAGCACTTGTCCCCCATCGCTTGCCTCACTTTCTTGGGGCAGTTTCCCGGGTCAGGGACGGTACCACCATTGTGAGCCCCCTCCCTGCAGGACGGAGTGAGTCCTGCCCCACAGGCACCGCGGCACCGCCCCTCGGCAGAGCAGAGGCACCGCGCATGCATCAGCCGGCTAAACTCGCAAACGGCTGAAGCCAAACTGCGAGAAATTCCCCTCGCAAATGGGCGGGGTCATAATGGAGAGGTCGCGATGCACCGGGGATTCACTGTATAGCTGAAATGGGCACAGAGAGGAGCATCAGGAATTCAAAGTCCTAGATTCAGTTCTTCCTTGTTTTAATTTTGGGGAAATTTACTGTGGCAAACCAGAAAGGTCTTAGAGTTGGTATCAGGATGTGGTAGCCTATAGAGGGAGAAGCAGCTCCTGGAACCTTGCTGCTGTACCACCCCACAGAAGCAGGCAAATTTTGGCAAATGTTGGGAAAAAAAGAGAAAATAAAAAGAATTCAGATCACAATATTTAAAGAGTCAGAAAGCTTTTCCCTTTATAAGTGTCCCATCTACTCTGCACCACCAAACTTCTGAGGTATCATTTTTCAGTCAGCACTTGGCAGTCAGCACTTTAAGCTGTCTACTGCTATTTCGTTCATATGGCTTTTTCATTGCAGGTCAATATTATCTGACTAGGTTCAGATTAAATCTTAATACACTGTTCATCTCAAAAAACCCAACTCTGAGCACATTGAAAAATTGCAAACATAAACAGTACAGTTTCCATGGATGAGGATGTATTAAAATGTATTCCAAAGGGAAGAGTAGTAGGAAAAAGAGGAATATGAAGTTATGATCATAGAGGCGAATGCTGTTTTTCAGCTGGGATTTTATATATGAGTGAGAACGAATGTGGCAAAGATAAGAAAGGTCTGTCTTCTCACTGCTGCTTTTCTAGTAGAGAAGACTTTCACGTCAGCCATGGTAAAATTAGAGAGAGGAATAGCAGACCTGAATATTGTATGGGAAGATGTGAAACGAGGAAGAGTTCAGTGCAGTTCAAGGATGGCAAAGTATAATGAAGGCAAATGGAGAGAGCTGAAACTGGAAGAGATGAGCTGAAGGAACCTTATATGAAGACACAAGTTTAATTAATAAAGACAGGCAGAGCAAGCTGATCAGAGAAGACTCATTTAAAATGTCAAAATATATCTTTAGTTGTGCCACTAAGGTAAAAATAAAGGCAACATATGTAGAAAAACTATGGAAGTTGAGGGACGCAAGATTGGGTTCAAGGATTGGAGTGCTGAGAAGACCTGGGACTACAGAGAAGATCCTCTAGGAGATGACAGCACTCTCTCTAGTGTTTATTGCTGCTTTCCAAGTACCCAACATACTGCTCAAACAGCAAAAGGGATCACAAATCATATTCTGATCTGTTTAAGTTAAGCCAGCCAGATTCATTTCACCTGGTGATGAACATGGATATGAGCTAACAAGGCTGGCTTTACTTGTAGTACATTAGAGAATATTTGCTTGCCCTCTTCTGATGGCAGAGATATGGAGAGGGACCAGGGGCAAGCAGCAAACTGTGTTGTGGTTTTCAGTTACTAAATGGTGTCTAAAGGCGCTGGGGAGGGTATTTATTTGGTATAGGAGAACACATAAACATGTAGGACTGGAACAAATACAGAGTGTGGAAGGATGAAATTTCATAAGGTTGAATAAAATTAAGGAAAAAATTGTCATCGGCCATATAGAGAGCAAGAAAGTTCATCCCTCTACATCCCACTGATATCAATAAGGAATGCTTGCATCAAATTAATTAGTACAGTTAGGAGGCACACGAAAAACTCAGCTTGTATACCATTAATTTACCTCTATTATCCAGAGTGGATCTGTTCTCCAAGGTACGTAGATCGTGGGATGTTTGTTTCACTTCAGAGTGAGAACAAGGATTTTGGCTCTTAAAGATTTTAGAAACATTAAAAAAATATTAAACTGAAACATGCAAATACTCTCAGGAGTCCTTCCTGTGTTGCTCCCTGTAATTATAGCTGAGAATCACAAATTATTTTGTTGAAAGGCCACCCCTTCTGTATTTTTAGATGGACTGAAGCTCTAAAACCTTTTCCATTGCTTTTACAGTCAACACTCTTCAACTTTGCACCCCCCAGATAGCGGCTTCACATCTTAGTGGTGTGATTTTTCAGCAAGTAAGGAGGCCCATTTCGCAACTGCACATGCGCAACCTGACACACATGAATATTCAGATTAGGCAGTCATGAATATTCAAATCAACCCCCACGCCATGCCACACGGACCATGGGTGCACTGCTCTGCCTACCCCACGCCTGCCCCATGGTGCCCATCCTGGCTCTGCTCCTGTCCTGCGGAGCCTGCCCCACCCCAGCTCAGCTCAGCTCCCAGCCCGTGGTCCCCATCCCACCCGGGCTTGGCTTGGCTCCCATCCCGTGATGCCCGCCCAGGCTCAGCAGTGCCAAAACAGCACCAAAGTGCCGGGGGGGTGGGGCTGTGAGGGTGCGGAGCAAATTTGCATATTAATGAGCTGCACGGACGGAGGGCTTCACAGATAGGGGGCAAGACCCGCGGTACCGTGGTATAGGAGACCTGACTGTATATCTATCTTCTTTCTTATTATTTATATTAAGGCTCTTAATATCTGACTCAGTAAGCCTTATGTTGTTTAGTTCTCCACCATTTACCTCCTTGTTTTAGGTCATTCACATTTCTGTGAAATTCAGCTGAAACCAGTAGTTCATGTTACTGGTACTTTGCATTGCAAAAATTAAGAAGTAGAATTTGCAATCCGAGTCATTCACAGACCATTCTTATACAGCACATAATTTGCCAACAGCTAAACTAATCTAGCTTCACAATGTGAGACTGTATACATGTGGTTTCTGATACAAAAGGGTCCAGTGAAATCAATGGTATAGGCATCATATTAACTCAGAACCAGGTCCATGAAGCTTAGTCATATGCCTGCTAATTTAGAACTCAAAGGTAAGCAGGAATCTCAGCTCTCCTTTTTAAACAGTGTGAAGTTTCAATCCAATTTACCTTGCGTAGATGAAAACATAAATCAGTAGCTGGTCTCCACTGCACATACTAATTTAATGAGCCAGGGCTTTGACCACATGTGTATTTACACTCTAGGAACCTGAAGACCTTTCCTTGTATACTGCATTAAGTTTGGATGTATGCCAAAAAACTATCTGTAATCTGAAAGGAGTGGGGAAAGGCAGTCTGGCCCGGATAGCACCAGGGTCTAGAACAAGGGTATGAGACAGGTCAGGGGTCAAGCACCATTCATAGTCTCCAACTGGTGACTAGTTGAAGAAATGCAAGTGCTGCTGCAAGTAGCACCACAGCCGACACAGAAGCCCCAGAAGAAGTCCCAGGACAATGTCTGGGGTCACCGCAGCTTAGCTGGAAGGGGCTGTATCCAGTACAACACACATGATCTGGAAGAAAGCTCCAAGAAGACGGTGACAAAAGTTTCCCCAGACCTACATTTTAGCTCATGCCTACTGTACTACAAAACAAAGCGCATTTTGGGGGGTTTGTATAATAGGTTTTTTTAAAAGTGTGTAATGAAAAGTCCGTCAAAATGCACAATGAAGTTTATAATAAAAAGATAGAGGATAAATATTCACGAACAATCATCAAGTTTGCTTTGCCACCATTGACATTCCGCGACCTTGGTTGACTTCACTGGACTGTGACCTGAAACAGATTCCAAAACAACAATGTCTCCTCAAGCCCTGTCTCCTCTTTGCCTTGTCCCAGAGACCATTGACCCAGACGGATGAAGCCTTGCACTTATAATTCTCAGACCTCAGACCTGAGTCCATTCACCAACAGTTCCCTTCTATTGCACTAGTCTAAACCAATTCTCTTCACACACTTGTCCAGACAACAACACACCCAGTCCCCAGTTGTTTCAGATGTGCAAAATAGTGAAAATAGACTTCTCTGAGCAGATGTTCCCGAGCAGGTAATCTCAAAAACATGACTACAAATGTCAGGTGTCTTTGGTTTCACCAAGAAACTTGATGTAAAGCTGGGAAAAGGCAGAATAAAGATAATGCATAGGGTTAGAGTATAGAAAACCAAAATGCTGCTGAAACATGAATCCATCATACAAAAGCAGAGATTGCAGGACACATTTAGATAGGGTTACTACTGGCCACCTCTGGCTATGGTTGGATCCCTCCCTCTACTCTACTACCAGAATTAAACATAAGTCAGATTTTACATTTGTGCCAAAGGAAAAAAGGAATTATATTAACTGTCTCTGTGAATCTGAACAACATAATTAGTAATGATCTTTATGCTTGAAATTTATTTTAAAAGTGTGTTTAGCTTAGCTTACCAGATCACACTTATTAAAAAATTAAAAACATTAGAAGTTCTGTGATGTGAGAACAAGTTACCCTGAGAGTGAAAGGTCGGCACATCCCCAGCCTGTGGGATGGGAGGGCCATTTGCTACCAACATTTAGGAAATATATTTGGGGTAGAAAGTTTCCTTGCAGCCTCAGGCTTTGTCAGTCATTGAGTTTAGTTGTTAAGCTCTTGTTCTATCAATATTTCTAGTTCAGAGACCCTCAAATCTAGGTCTCGCCAGGGACCCTAGCACCCTACCCTCAAAAGGAGATAGTCCTCTGTGCTGGGATCTCACGGGGGAGTCATGCTGAAAGCAAAATAACTTTGCACAGGCAGAGGAATCCCTGCTGATAGGTCCCAGACCATAGTAAAAATAAAGCTTGTCCAGAAAATACACACATAGGTTTTCTGTCTTGATGAAAAGCCAGCAGAAACAATTTGATTATATTTATTTCTCTCTTAGCTACACAAGAGTGTCATTTGTCATACTGGACCCAACAGTGTAAGTATCCCCTTCATTCTGCTGGTGTTTGACTTCTCATTAGAAATGTTATCAGAAGGTAAACACAATGCACAGGAAGGTTTGCTGCAGAGTAACGAGGTTTTAATACCATACCACACCATGTCGACAACTCAGAAATGTTTTAACAGGGTAAAACTGTTTCGGGTAATTACAAAGAAGCTGAAAGGAGAAGCGTCCCCTCAAGCTGACAACATACATTTTATACAGAAAGAGACATGATATGAGACCATGAAAATTGCACAGACACAAATATTTGAGATGTAACTGAGAGGGAGAAAAATATATTAAAATTATCATTGATTGAGCAACATGGAAAGAATTCTCTCAGCAGGAAAATACAGGTTTTTGCAGGTCTCTGAGAAAGCAGAACAGACAGATTTTGTGACAATACATAACACTTCCACCTGAAATTTTACAGCCACTTCTAGATATTGATGATTGTCTCTTTTGATACAGCTATTATTGGGGGTTTTTTACACATAGAGAAACCAAGTTTCCAGAATGACTAAGAGACTTTCTTAAGGTCAAACAGTAAATCAGGGACAAAGACAGAAATAGACTAGTTCTCCCCAATCTTATTCTCAATCTACCCCATTAACAGATTGTACAGCCATGAAAAACAATCTCTTCCCTATGAAAAGGTAGGTTTTGCAAGGAAGATAACAAGTTCCACCTGTCTCTCCAGCTGATACTAGCAATAGTGAAAATTTCATTCTGCAGAAAAACTGCTGATGCAGCACTTGTAAAAAACCTCCAAATTCATGTGCAGATCAGAAACTGCCGGCGCGCTTTCAACAGCTGCAGCTACCACACACTTGGAGAGAGTCATTTGAACTCATCAGATCTGACTCTGGGACAGGCAGCAAAGCCCAGATGGCTCTGGCTGTACACAAAGGCTCCCGCTGACATGGGGGGAGGCATCGCCTGCTTGGGGCCCCATAGATTCACATGGGCCCAGGTTATGATGGGAGCGAGCCGCAGCCCCACCAGCCCTCCCGCACTGCGGGTAAGTGGAGGGCACTGACAGGACACACACACGGGCAAGTGTTTAAATAGTTGTTGTTGTGGACTACAGGAAAGCCTACAATAGACATTTTGCCGTGGGGTGTTTTTTCTACTGTGTTGCAAAAAAAAAAGCAATAAGAGCACTTGCTACTCTGAGGGCCCTTTCTCTGCTTAACCAACCCCTTTGTTATTACCCAGCTTCTCTCAGAACGTGCCCTTTCTCCTGACAAGCCAGGACTGCTCCAAAGGGCAAAGCTCAGGTCTCAGGCAGGGGGTCTGCACACACACTTTTTCACCTGCCTGACTTCACGGCACGTCAGATCGGCATGGATGTGAGGGTGTCTGTCCACAGGCTGTACAAAGCTGGCCCTTCACCTGGGCCAGGTAGCCAACCCCTGTTTCCAGCCCGGCTGCATGATGTGCCCCAGCCCCATCGCCTGGCCCAGGAGTGCCGGCTGTCCACATCCCCGGCAGAAACCAGCTGGAGGAAGCTTGGAAAGCCAGACCTTTTTATTCTCCAGAATTAAGACTTTGATTAGCTGCTGGCACAAGACCAAAACTCCATCTGAAATGCTTTAGACATCCCATCTGCACTGGGTTTGGGAGTCTGAGGAGCGCATGCTGTGGCCCGCTCCTCAACAGTGCCAGGCAAAAACAAGGGGGAAATCAGAGGGTGAGGAGCTGCCTGGAGGAGCGCCCTGGTCCCGGGCTCTCACTCAGGGCAGTGGGAGCGCTCTGCCCTCTGCACCCAGCCCGCACACACAGGCCTCACGCAGCCCCTCCTGGCTGCCCCAGGCCGTCCCGGGGGCTCCCTGCCCGCTCCGGGAGCCGCAGGCTGGGCTCTGGCAGCCCCTGTGCTTGTGCTCGGCTCCTCCGCTACCGGCCGTGGCTGGGGGCCGCTCTCTCCGCTCTCCCTGCCAGACTCGCGTGGTCCTTCGTGAACACCTCATGATAAATTCATGATCATTATTCATCTCTTGCTACCTACATCGAAATACATCACTCAGAGCAAGTTAGCCGAGATTCATTGGAATAAGACGTCTAGTAGGCACATGTACTTTATTAGCCTCTTACACCAATAGTTTTAATTAGGTACATATTTCACAGCTCTGGAGCTGCTCTAGTGAAGAGCTGCTTTTATCTCTTTTATTTACAGTAACAAGCTATCAAACAAATACCACCATAATTAAACTCAGATTTAAAAAAAAAGAAAAAAGAAGGAAAAAAGGAAGAAATTTAATTTTTGCAAATGGTGACCTGCTCAAGCTTCTGGTTTGGTAAACTTGGGATTTTTAATTGATGAAGGAAATACCCTGCAGCTGGGCAGGGCCCTGGGCAAGGTGTTCCTGGCCCGGCCCTGCCTCCATGTCACCTTCAGGTGGGGAGGAGAGCGCTGCCTCGGATAGAGACCGCCGGGATGAGAAAAGTGATTAAAATCCAGAACATCGCTAAATTATTAATGAGGAATTTAAATGATGTTATAAAAGAGGGAAATACAGGCGAAAATGTTACACATTCATGGAATTTTTACTCATGCATAATAATAAGTTGAAAACACTCTAGTTATAATGCTTCCGAAATTAAAGGGCGGGGGAGGCAGGGTGCGTTTCTCGGGCCCGCCCGCACTCCCAGCACTCAGCGATCAACGCCGCCACCTGGCGGGCGCTCCGGCGAACGGCGCCTGGCGCGGGGCCCGAGCCGCGATGGAGCCGGGGACTGCCCCGCTGACCGGAGCCACCCCCGCGGCCGCACCCTGCGTTGTTTGTTTTCTCACCTGCGGCGCAGACAGGTTTTAACTTTACAGGTGTTGACAGACCCCACTTGCTTGGGGAGAGAGCGGCTTATCTTCATTCATTCAACCGCCTATGTTGTAAATAAAATATATATTGAATACAAATACGGAATATTATAGAGAATAACCATGTGAAAAGAGCCCCTTTCCTGCCCCCTGTGTACCCGGAGCCCAGCCTGCTCCTGGGCAGCAGAAAGGGCTGCTTGGGCTGCGTGTCCCTGCCCCAGACCACACCGAGCCACCCTGGGAGGGACAGCAGCACTTGGGACCTGAAGAGTAAAAGGTTTCCCCAGGTCAAAGCTGCAAGTGGCATGTACCCCACAGAGCTGTACTTTTGTCTGAATGCCTTTACAGTCTTTTCTGTAAAGACTTCCCACACTGTCTCTCCAGACTCTCCATACCAAAGCGTTGTTCGTCTCACATAAGGAGTCACACAACATTCAAGGGTCTTATGCTTAAAGACCTATTTAAGATCTTACACAATCAAGCAGGCATTTGTATTATCTATCATAAGTTCCACTCATCATCTTCCATGGCAGGGAAAGAAACCTGCAAACCCACAAAACCTTAGCCACAAAGTCTCAGACCTGCATGTCCCTCTGGCGCGATTCCTTGGGGGCATCGTGTACTTCCAGGTGTCTTTCTGTCCGATCAAGCTGGTTTTGGTAGCTCTGCAAAGCAGAGAGCCATCAGCTGATTACAGTGGCAGCAAGTAAAGCAAGAACAATCCCAGACCATTCTAGGCTCTAAGTCTATACAAATGCTGTAAGTCCTACTGAATGCTAACTGGCAGCCAGCACCAATTACTGAGTAATGGGCTCTCCACATGCCCCTTTATTTAATAAGTAGACACGGTCTGCACTCACTTTTGGAGCTCAGTTGTCTCTGGTTGTAACACCAACTGAATGCTTTGCAGAGGGCCAGTCTCACAGTGACTAAAGCTCAGATCGTTATAGCAAAGTCTCAACCAAAAGAAACTGCCACGCTCTTCCCAATTGGAGCAGATGAAATAAAGGCTCTTGGACACAGTTCCTAGCTAGTAGCCTGCCAGAGTCCAGTAATTGCAACATGCTGTGATTCTAAAACAAATCTGTCATGGAGAGATACCCAGGCTAATTCCGAGGGAGGTAAATTTGCCTGGACGAAACTCTTCGTTAGCACAGCGTTATTTCTTCCACTGCTCCAACCACTTCTGGTCCCTTTCTCTGTGTCACTGCACAGAGTACATTTGCTATTGTGAGCCATGGATGGCAGCCGTGGTCCCTCTGGGCAAAGCAGTGACATTCAGATTAGAAACAAAAATTTGTACTTTTTTTTTGCCTTTATTTCCTATGAAATTTCCATTGACCATATTCTCATTACTCCTTTGCCTGGACAACACTACCTAAATTTTTTTGCTGAATTTTGGGCACTAGAGTTCCTCCACATTTTCTGTTACAGGATACCTCATTCCCTGTCTTTAGCTAGACTGAGATGCAAAGCAGGTTTCACTGAAGGACCCAGTGCCACGTTTTCTCCCTAGATCTTCAAAGGAATATGCTAAAGAGAACAGAGACAACCCTTGTGAAATCATGGTGCAAAGAAGTGTTTGCCAAATAATTCTAAAGCATCTGAGATAGTTTCCACAAAGAAAGCAGCATGGACTCCTAAAACACAGTTTCTATACATCCTTAGTAGGAATGTGATGCCATTACTTTCACAGTTAACCCTATGAAAGGCTGATGAAATGTTCAAAGGAACTTTGGTAGGTTTATTTTTCTCTTTGGGAAACCAAAGTTATCACTAAAAGCCTTATAAAAAGTAAGAATTTGACAACTTTGATTTTCTGCAGGCAGCAATTACATGCAAAATGTTGCCCCCAGTTCATATCCTTTATCTGTTTTACATTTTTGACACTGGGAGGAGGGCATTTGTAGTCAAGTAGTTAGCATCAGATTATTGTTTAATGAAACCAGCTGCATGAGTGCAATGCCATGACTGAGACTTTTTTACACGTATGCAAGTTGGTGAATTAGGAAATATGGTTTCTGCAGCAGCCATGACTTGCACCCTGTGTATTATGGACTATATGACAGTATTATCGACAAGAAACTCTCTCTGTGTGTGCCAGAAGAGAGAAACCAGTCACCCTACTGAAGGTAAATTGAAGTTTTAGGTTCCCCAAGAGACACATTAAAATCCTATTTTGTGGATTTAAACTGATGTGGCCATTTTTATTTGAAATTAGTTTCTTCCTAATTGTGTATATACACATACAACAAAGTGAAGTAATGATGAGTGTTTAATACACTTTTCCCATCGCATATTTTAGTTCTATGCCATGACATCCTGTTAAATCTAGTTAACAGGAAGGAAATTTCTTTGGTTTTAGTTTTAAAGTGCATGTGGAAAGTGGATAGAGAACCCCCTGACTGCAGTAGTTCATTGTATGACGCAGGCAGTAAAGACAGATGTGGAACTCCATATTCATGCCTCAGCATGGGTATCTCTTCAGTGTCGCACCTGCAGGTATTTGTATGATCACACACTGAAATCAGTGCAGCCTGTGTGGGTGTGTAGTGCTGCACCTGTACATATAATGAGACTGTCAAAGAAATACACTAAGTTTTGTTGCAAACTCCACTGACAACATTCTTGTCCATTTTGTCCTGCATGTTTTGTAGCCTTATCCCTGCTGCTGAATCTTCCTCTGGTCTGGGTTGGACTGCCCTATGTATCTATCTGCCTCTCTCAACCCAGGAAAAAACCCCTTCTACTTTGTTACTTCCTCACTGCTTTCATTCAAAAGACCAAATCCTGTGAACCATCTGCCTGCCCAACTTCTGCTGAGCTTGAAGTAGTTGGAACTGAAATGAAGCACAGAAGGCAATTTCCATACCCTTCAGGTTTGCTTATTTGCCTGCTCCATAAAGATCATGTGGGCTTTCCCTATAAAGCAGCTCATGACTGGCACAGAAGTATTAGATACCCTGGGATTGGTTTTCAGAGCCCTCTTTCAGCCAGTGAAAAGATGCAAACCTAAAAGTTCATGGGTTGTGTGCAGTGTAGAGTCTAGTATTTAGTATATTGAAAATACTATTACATGAAAGAGCTCAAGGTGTGAAGTAATTTAAAGCTCCTTAGGACTGAACAAGTGCCTGTCAGAATGGTTGGACATTTGATCATAAGTGGTAACAGACTACAAGAGAAAACATGAAGAAAATGAAACCACTATTGCCATGCAAAAGTTCTGAAACCACTGGACAGTGACTTAGAAACATTTGGACTTTGTGTTGCAGTTCCACTCCATCATAAAGAAATGAAGTCTTGGTATCTCTACACATTTTAAGGAAATGGGAACAATAAGAAATATAAGTTACTCCTTAACACTTCGCAAGCAGACTCAGCATTCCCTAATGGTAAGTGCAGGAGAAAGTGCTGCCTAGTCGGTAGGCCAAGGGACTGTGAGTAGATGAACAAATTCCATTCTGATTTTTTTTCTCATAACTGGCTAAATCAATCAAGCAAGTAATCATGCCTTAGTTAACACGACTGTATCACAGATAATATCTCAAACTATTTCCTTTTACCAAAGGAGATGTCCTCTCTTTGCCCAGTCACAGATTCTGTTTCCCCTTCCCACGAATGCTTCAGCAAAAGAGAGATTTGTTTTATCACATTTGGCCCTGAGATTTGCTCAGTTGGTTAGAGTATGGTACTAATGATACCAAGACTGTGGGTTTGATTCATGTATGGGCCATTCACTTAAAAGTTGGATTCGAAATTTCTTGTGGGTCCCTTCCAATTCAGAAAATTCTGTAATTTACTGTGTTTGTTTTGCTGACATCACAGAGTCAACAAGAACAAGTATTTATACTTCTATTATGCCTTCATTGAATTGAACAAGGTGTTCAACAGGACATTTTAATTATAATCCCACTTCTAACAGCATGAGTAAAGGTGTTTAAAAAACACAATCAAGCATGAAACAGAACAGTAAACATGCCATTTCAATTACAAAATTATGTATAAGCACATCCTTGCACAGTAAACCATTTGAAGACTGCAAGAGATGCTAAAATCCTTGCTGAAACCCTGGGAGGTTTTGTGTACAGTGTTGAAGGAGCCAAAACGCTCTTTCCTCACACTCCTTTGTGCACTCACGCTGAATTTTGACTCCAGAGAGAAACTCATGAAATCCCAAACTGACAATTTTTGCACAGATTTCCATGGAGAAAACGTATCCTTGAGTCTTTTTTTTTTTCCCATTGCAGTATCAAATCAGACAGTTTTTCTGCTTGCAGAGCTCTTTTTCACTTCCCAGCCTGACAGTGCTGAAACTGAAAAGCAAATCATAGAATTTTAGAATCATAGAATATGCTGAGTTGGAAGGGACCCATGAAGATCCTTGAGTCCAACATCTGGCCCTACACAGGACACCCCAAGAATCACACCATGTGCCTGAGAGCATTGTGTGAACACTTCTTGAATTCAGACAGGCTTGGTTCAGTGTCCTGGCAGATCCTTGCATTGTTATCCAGCCCATCTACCTGTACTAGTAAAGTGCTCTCTGGCAGCAATGTAACAGAGAAAAACTGTTCCATGTTTATAGACACATATAGACCCACCAGAAACTGTTGGAGAGTATCCTCTGGGCACAGCAGGATATTAGGCTGCCCTGCAAAGTGCTATAAATCCCCCAGGCTGCCAGGAGTGAGAATTTCATGGCTCACTCACACTGCTCTACTGTAGACTTGATGAAGTCCCTGGTTCAGGGAACTGATGCAATACATTGTTTTACAGTGGACATTTGCTTCCAAAGCTGCACTCTGGAAACAGCAGGTAAGCTGCCTTCCTGTTATGGAGACACTCCAGGAGCTTCTGAGTGAGTAAATGGTACCTCAGTTTGGCAAAGTCCACCCTCTCTCTCTCCAGTGAATCAATACACAGTGCTTGGAAGAATACAACCAGGTTGTCACAGAAGCCTGACAGTTGTGACAGGCTGCTCTAACTCGGGTCTTTACAGCATTGCAAGCAGAAGGGAATGTTGGTGCTTCCAATGGTTAGGGCTGGGGACGGGACAGGGAGGCCTGTTCTGTCCATGCAGAGGCAAGCACACAGGGAAAGGGCTGCTGAGTGAGAAGCTGATGGTCAGGGGCAGATTTGCCAGCTTTTTGAAACTGGATGAGAATGTGGACGCTGCTAAGTGGGAGCTTCCCCTGTTGTTCAGGCAAGTTTCTCTCTCCTAAGCTGCAGTGCAATGCCTTCCTGCTTCTCCAGCACTTTGGAAGCACAGATGAAACCACAATCACTTTGCTGCCCTAGTTAGTTGCCTGCTTGGTCAATGTATAGAGCCAGGTGTGATGGGCAGCTATTAGAAAGACCAATAAACAAATATGAAACCTTTTCTTTTCTCTGTGTCATCCCACTGGGCATTCCAGCAGCAGTTGGCAGTGCAGTGAATATTCTTACTAAAGCATGTCCTCTGCAGCCCTTCAGGAGGCATTTTCTCCACGCAGCCCCAGTGGGGAGAAAACTGGAACAACTTGCATTTCTGGCATGCAGCTTAGACTGGAACCAATGCTGTATGCATTAAGCTCCTAAAGACATCTGGAAATCATAATGTGAAATCTGGTGCTATCTCCTGATCTGGACTATTATCTTTTCCACAAACTCTACTGTTCTCTTTAATAGACTATGTGATTGCCCATGGTATTGAGCCATCTTCTAGAATATCTGACTTGAAAATTATTCTGTTATTGTGATTTGAAATTATTAACTTTCTCAAGAATTTCATAGTCATGATGAACCTTAGATGAGCCTGTAAATACAGTTATTAGCTGAGTTATATAAGAATCAATATTTAATAATCTGCCAAATATATATGTGAAAGCATTTAATTGACAGGAAACTATAGGGGCATCTGCAGGTATTTAATACACAGACAGCATTAAAAGTTTGACTGCCGTCCCTTTTTTGAAATACAATTTGTTACTCTGTCATTAGTCTTTCAGAGCTGAAGGAAAAACTCGGCATATTTTTTCCGTTTCTGGAAGAACCTGTCTTTCTCAAAATGCCAGAGCACCTCATTAGTGGAAGCCTTGGTTAGCCTGTAGATAGCTGGCAGAGGTGTTTTGTTGTGCTTGTTTCCACTTCATTTTTCCCCGCTGTTATGAGTAAGTAGAAGTAAAAGCATAGTTTTCACTGCCTTTAATGGGAGCAGAATCTGCTTTTGCTTCATAGCTATTTTCCATTCTTCTTCTGGCACTACACAGAAACGCATGTGAGGTGAGATGCAGTGGTGAGGTGACTTGGCAGTGAGAGTTCCAAAAGCCAACACTAAATGCAGATAACATGTTTTTTGCTAGTTAGGCACATTTATAGGCCCTGACAGAAATTTAAGAGAGACCCTATATGGAGAAGTCATTAACTGAGATTTAAATTTTGGAAATAGAGGAAATATGGGAAACCCTAAAATTTAAGGCTTATGTTTAATGGCTCTCTACTTAAAGCAAATCAGCAAATGGGACAAGGCTGTGAAGTTCATTAATACCAGAAGAAATGAACAAGAGACCTACCTGATTCCTGCATCTTCTTCATGAATGTACCACTTTTGTTAGAGGAAAGTCATGTTGATTTTTCCTGATTTTTGGAACTGCTAGAGCCAGTTCAGGTCCTCCCCAGCTTCTCGATAAATTGGGTTCCAACCTCTAAAACTGGACAGATACGTAGAAGGTTTTACACCAGTTTTTTACCACTAAATATAAGTCAGGGCATAATTATAAATTTGGATCATAAGTTTGTCCTGAATAGTTATGAGAAGTAACGGTGTATGGAAAATAAAACATCTGATCGATGAAGACAACGTAATTTTCACAGTCAGTTTTAAAAAGCCATATATTTTTATCTATACATTCAATTCAGAAATAAACATAGAGCTTGGCATTTGAAAGGTCAGATTTTAAATTGAAGCCTTTGTTCAAACATCTTCCTCTGCAGTGAGAAGCAGAAACAGCCTAGGTGAAGTGATCTAAGCCCTCCCTGCTCCCTGTCTGGCTCTTCTGAGCACACTGGAGCTGGATTCAAGTGCAGTTTCAGGTCTACCAGCAGGTGTTTATTTCTCTTCCCCAGGCACTGGTATGCCCAAGGGATGAAAGCTGTGCAGGATGACTTCCTGACCGTAGCTGATGGGCATGTGCCATGGCCTCTGCAGCCATCAGTCAGGACATAGGGTGATGCTTTGGGGCTGGGCACCTGGAGTACCAACCAGGAATATAGATGGGGAGGGCTGGAGACTGGAGACACCAGCTCATCAGCAGGCCCAGGGGTTGTCAAGACATTGTGGCCACAAAGGCAAAAGAGAGTGAAAAGGAGTCAGCTGAGAGATGATACAACTGTTCTGCAGAGCACAGCCACAACAGGAGCTGTAATCACAGAGGAAACAGTGTCTGTCTGAAACACTATTTCTGCTTTTTTTGTGTGTAAATATAGGAACTATGACTTCATGTCTCACACTTCCAGAGATGTACTTTCGGGCTTGTTTTCTTCCATATCAAGGCTCTAAGAAATCCAAAACTTGTCTCTCTATTTCAGTTCTGGCTGGAGGTTAATCTCTAGAAACAAGTAATGTAACATTTCCATCTATCTTTTCTACTCTTTTGGCGGTTTTAATTATACTAATATGCTATGACAATTTAAACAAGATACATCTCAGCTTCTGGCCTGCTCTGTAATGGTTCAGCTGCTCCATGTGCTCCAGCATATTTTGCTCAGACAAGCTGCTGCTGGAGGCAAGGGGGAGGCAGAATATTGCCCTTCTGTCATGAGAGGTTTCATTGCACTGATCATTGTATGTTTGACAGATTCTTTGTCAATGTCAAGTGTCTTTTGTGGTTAAGCCCAGTAAAGCTAAAACAAAAGGTCTCTGAGATATTAGATATACAGTGACATTACTGAATTCAGTTGGAGGCAGTAATTTTTTGTTAGCCTATGAAAAGAAAAATGGAGCTAATGGGAAAACAAAAGGAAGATGCTGGCGTGCCTTTTTAGCTATTTTTGTTTATGTCAGACATTGTGATTGACATCTGGCCCAGAACACCCCTTCAACCATTGAGCCTGGTGTCACGAAATAGAACAAAGGGAAATTGCCAGCCAAGAAAACAGCACTGGCTCAGAAAGCACTGCTTTTTGTTTATTTTCTTTTAAGTGTTTCATTTTCAGTAATCAGCATTGTTACACAAAAGTAGTTCACTCATATGCATCACCCCACTTACTAATTGGACTTTTAAGTTTCCTTGTGTTTGCTTTCTTCCTGCTTCCTTGAATGGCACCAGAGTACTAGTTTGGTTGGATGACAGTCTGTCATAACAGTGATATTTGAGGTTAGTGAAAACTGACATGAAAAATACAATCCACTGGCCTTTAACCGAAATAGCAGCTCTGGTTTTTGTGGAGTTGGCAGGCAGCATTTTTAACCCCCTTTCATGGTGAAGGCAGTTACAACATGTTTTTCTCTGTATCAAGCAGTTCCATCATGAAGTACATTATCTACGTCTGTTGTCATATCAGGATATTGCTTTTGAAGAGCAGTTTGCTGTTTCTTATATGGGCACTGCCCTTTTGAAGTATCTTAAAAGTGTTAAGGTAATTTCACGGTCATTCTCCAGGGATAAGCCAAATGCACAGCTTCAAAATTTGTTAAATAGTCATTTTAGGGATATGCCAGAGACCGTAACAGGTCCTGCAGACACAGAACACCAAGGAGTCTTTGTCACCACCATTCTGCAAGTGCAGAAGAATTTCAGAAACTTGGTCAAAATTACATATCAGCAGGAAGAAATTATTTCTTACGTTTCTAACTTCATCTGATGCTGAACATAATAACAAAATAAGACTTTTCACAAGATGAGAGCAAGACAGTCCCTCAGCCACTTCCCTCCATACATTTATATGCTGAAATCATTATCAGAACATTTGCCCTTACAAAAAAGGCCTTAATCACTTAAAAAAATGCTCTGGGAGTTGGCCCTTGAATGCATCACATATGCCGGAGTTAAACATGCTTGCACGGTTTGAACAGGGTACCTTTCAGTATAGAACACTGTAGAAGCAGACACTTAACTCCCCTCAGCATCAATAGCAGATATGCTCACACAGAGAGTGGAGAATTTCCTTCTGTTTCTTTGCACAGTGCCCTAAAAAGAACTTTGAAGAATTTGAGAAAAACAGAGAGCGCAGTATATTAATTTTAAGGAGATGAAAGCAGTACATGTCATTCCTAAATTTCATGGAAAATGCACCGTTAGTAACAAAGATGAGTAGAAAATTTCAAAATCATTCTGAGCAGCATTAAAATCAGTCTTCCCTGATTTTCAGTTTTCCCCCTCTTTTCAAAGCACATACATTAAACTCATTTTATGCTTATAATGTATATAATGATTCTAGACAACATAAGAAGGACAGTGGGATTCTTCTTATTTCAACGTGTAAAGTGGCAAGCCAATTTATGCAGCTTAAACCATTGCTAAAGAAGATGTATCAAAAATTGCCTGTGATCATTACAAATAACAGCCTGAAATGTTCACAAGAAGCTGTTTGCTTATCATATTTTCATTAAAACATCTTTTCACCTGCTTTGCTTTTCCCATGCCTGTAACCTGCATTGTAATCAGTCTTATTAACTGAGAACATAAATATGATTTATTATGGTCTGATAATGGAAGCTGCATGGACCAAGAGAAGGGATATATTGTCCTTTGATAAAATGGCTCTTTTCTCTCAAATAGAGCTCTATCATGAGAGCACACAGAATGTAGTGAGTGATTATTTCCTGAGGGTGAATGATGGCAGAACCCTACAGAAAATCTTCTTGTTGGCCATGACAGCCTCCGAGTGTCCCCAAATCTCACTGAGTTTGACAACCTGCAGACACTTTTGATGAACTGTATTCTTCTGTCAGAGACAGCCTGTCTGGGAGGAGAAAAGGGAACGTTTATCGTCTGATCTGCTATTATTGTCTTGATCTTTTATAAGCAATCTCTAATGCACATGAATATAATATCCTTTCAGAGAAGTGCCAAACATAATAGAAATGTATTTAAAGGACCCTTTTCCCAGTTATGTAAATGTCCTAATACCGTAATTAGAAAAGATGTTTTGTGAATGATAGCAGTAAGGAAAGGGTAATCAAAATGTTTTAACATTATCTTTCTGTTTTAAAGACCCAAATCTGTGATAAATAGCATTTATGATACATATGGGGAACCAGTTTGTTCTGAAGTTTTTACCTAAAAAGAGAATAGTTTTAAATGTAAAACTGGTGTTAT
Source organism: Pitta sordida (assembly GCA_013390025.1). Classification (NCBI taxonomy): domain Eukaryota; kingdom Metazoa; phylum Chordata; class Aves; order Passeriformes; family Pittidae; genus Pitta; species Pitta sordida. Next base: position 233,226 of record WEKX01001232.1, on the reverse strand, counting down.
ATTTTCATAAAACACATAAATGGCAGGAATGATTACTGGCAGATATGACTTAAAGAAAATGAGTATTCCACTCAAAATCCCTCCATGGCTGTTACAGAAAGAACAAAGCATTATTATTAAGTATTTGGACAAAGAGGTGTTCAGGACCAACTAAGTTCGCCAGCAAATCTCTCTTTTATCTACGTCCAGAAGAACAAGCCTAACAAAATCTTTTTCAATTAACAGCTGTACACATTAGCAAAACACACGTCTTTCTCAGCTCAAACAATCTGGCTTATTTATCACAAACAAATGAAATATTTGGGGGGAAGGTTTCCAAGTTCCCCAGTAAAAGCAAGATACTTGATTTTTCATTAACCTTTTGACATCTGATGCTAAGATGTCCCAATATTAACTACTAATGGTCTTCTGCATTACCAGTTGGTGTTGAGAGAAGTCCCAGTTGTCAGAGTCAAAAGGTTAATCAGCAATTTCACACCGGTGATGTGGTCAGAGTTTGCATGTTACTGCCTAAACAGGAGGAATTAAATAAAGTCATCAACAGAAAACTACATCCCAACATCCCTCTTGTTTTTTGGTTGTGGGACTTTTTTTGGTTGGTTGGTTTGGTGGGGGTTTTTTTTGCTAGAAGATATTTCATAATCTATTTGCTAAATATCATTACTTTTTAGGGGAATTTGCAAACCTTTGCTGAGCAGTCCATGTCCAGATATGTGGCCAACTTGTTTGGTTTATTCTACTTTTCCTAAGAAAATAAAGCAAAATTTTACTTTCCCATCAAGTAGTCAGTCCAGGCCAGTGTGAGGGAAAAGTCTTCTCCGTCTGTTACCCGTGGAGATTTCAAAAAAACTATCCAAATGGGCCTAAGAGAGTTGTGTCCTGTCTGCCGGAAGTGTAGACCTCTGAATGTCCCTTCATTCAGGACGAATTCCATTGTGCAGATGCCACATCAGAGATAAAGTATATCCAAGAGCAAAAACCTGAGTGTAAACTTTTTCCTCCCACTCCTCTTTCTGTCTTGATTGTAGAAAATAAGTCAAGAGCAGCATTATTGCATATGAAAGTATCCACATAAACAGCCATGCCAGTACCTCAGCTGGAACCACTTGACCAGAAATAGCCACAGCATACTTTAACTTGGGGCCCAAGAGCTCTCTTATCCATAGCAAAACCAGATTTATTTTCTAAAACAAAGTATAAAATATTGCTGTCAACATTACAGCTTGGCATTTGCTAACAATAACAATGTTCACACAAAATGACTTCTCATTTGCCCTGAAATTGTTAACCATTGTTTGTCTTGTGTTTAGCCCTGATCAAAAACCTTCTGATGTCACCATATTGATCAGACCATTTCTACGGTTTTGAGACATTCTATCTTTTTCCTATGTCCAAGACAAATAAGTAGCGAATCCTGCCCAAAATAACAACATTCATTCTGGATATTTTCTGCATCAGATAGTTCCCCTCATCTCTTTCTCCAGTTTCAACAAAATCTATGGCTAAAATCTTTCTACTCTTGATTGCCTCAGTTTAAATGGGGACAGGATTTTACACTGAAATGTTCTGAAAAAAATACCAATCTTTCCAAGTGTGCTATTACTTAGTCCCCCAATTAGCTGACTATGGAGCCTGAGTGTCCTTGTACATCATCCCAGTCCCCATCTGTATATTTGGCTGCATATGTTTATGCAATTAGAAATGGTGAAAATCTAATAAAATTAGGGCAAACCTGAGTGAACCATAATTCTGTTTAATCTCTCAAACTGGATTGTTGAAAGCTTGCTGAATTCCCCAAACCTCTCTCAGGTGCCAATGAGTGAGTCAATGTCATTCCAAAGGTCTCACAGCACAGCACTTGTAAATTGTATTTCCAGAATCTCATACACACCCTCAAATAATGAATCTAATGTCTCTAAATTAATGTCAGGGAAAAAAAACCACAACCAACCAAAACCACAACAGTTTTCACCAGTTACCAGCTTTGTACTTGGTGGCTCAGCGTGTAAAAAAAGAATACAGGGGAGATTTGTACAGGGAAGGAGTGGTCACTTTAAAGGCCTGTGCCTTCCTCTATTGTATATGTATATATGTACTGGAATAATCCAAGTGTCCAGCCTTCAAGAGAGGACCACTGATATTAGCACACTTGCCTTTGCTAGATCTTCTTGGCAAGCTCTGAGAAACTTAATATGATGGGAGAATGAAATTTTCTTTCATTTCAAAGTGATGCCTCTTAGTTTTGTAGTGTGATGGTAACTGGTGGTTTGCATGGAAATAATCACCAGCCTGGAATAGTCCCAGACCACTTCATATCTGTGTCCTCCCATCACGTACCATTCAAGAGAAATGAATGTCAAGGAAATGAAGAATGATTTTGGCTGGAATTAGGATTTTTCCTTGAAAGGGATAACAGAGTTATTTAGAGTTGAAGCACAGTAGATCAATTCATATATAACTCTGTTCTTGGAAGAAGGGCTCTGGGATCTTTCTTGTTGAGTTGTGAGGGCTTTGGTTTTGTATCGAAGCAAAACTATGTATTTGTTGCAGAATGGGGCTCTTCAGTATGAGGAGAATAATATAAGCATTGCGACATTGGGTCCATAGGTCAGAACAAAATGTTGTCTGCAGATCAACCAGTTCATTTTCTTTTTTCCCACCTATATAGTATTAATTTTCCTCATAAACTTCATTTCCAAATATGTGTCTTGGTTACTCTTTGAGATCTTAGACAATTTCAGGGTGGAGGTG
>WEKX01001232.1:110131-230345 GCA_013390025.1 Pitta sordida | reverse complement strand
ACCAGGCCAGAAGCAGGTTTCCCATAGCCACATAACTGAGGTACTGCTCCCACTCATACATGTTGGGATGCTGAGTTCATAGAAAATAGAGCTGGAAGGGATCATCCAATACCTGACAACATTCCCCAGATTTTTGACTACTCTGTCATAGAGTTGCTTCAATGATAGGTACTTTATCACCACTCAGTCAATTATTCCAACAGATAACTGTCCTTTCCTGAGTGACAAATACCGTCTAGTCATGAGAGAGACTGATTGTTTTCTTAGACATTATATGTTTTGCTCAAATACAACATAAATGTATTTATACCTTTCACCTTGTTTCTTCATTTATTTCTGTCTCTGCTACCAGACCTTCACCTTTTTTTTTCCTACTTCATCTTTTCTCCCTACTACCTTATCTACCTACCTTCTACATGAAGTCACTCCCTTCTTTTTTGTCTTCTGAACTATGTGCTTATTGGTACTCCTGTATTTCTTTTCTTCTTTGTGTCTTTCAAAACACATGAAAAACATACAAATGTGCCAGCAGCCTCATTACAAAGACCTATCTCTTGTCATCTCAGAGAGGTGAGATAATATGCCTCATTTTCATTCATTGCATCAGAACTACTTTTCTTAAACAATGATAAATGAAACAGATGCATTCAAATTCACGCCTAAAGGTGATGTTCTTGAGGTGTGACTGAAGAGCATAGCTAGCTATGGGAAGCACACGATATGCTCTGAACATGTATATGCAGGGGTAGGCATTACACAGCCTCTGAAAAGGGAAATCAGAATTCCTGCCAGTCATGGAAAACAGATCCCTGCTTCCTGCTGGCTGTTAGGGTCTTTCATGTACAAAAAGAGTTAGAACACAGGTCTGGACCCACAGGTTCCAGAACACCAGATTAAGTGACTTTGACTCAAATTTATGCCAGGGGAAACACCATCAAAAACAATTGAAGTGGAGGATCACCATAGGCAGAAAATTGTTTTACTTTTGCCCCTCAAGTCAGGCCCATTGCAATATTGTAATGTACATGTAGTACATAAGTACAGTATTGTCCCTGGGGCCCTGAAAGCTGCTTGGTCTAACAGCTGTGAGGATCTCACGATAGTCTCCAAAATCCAGTGCAGCTCAAGCACCAGTGTTTCTTAGAAAACAACCGTTTCAACTTATTTTTACAGCCTTTGACAGAAAATTATCAGAGGCGACTATCCCTCCTACAGCAGGAAGCTGTATGATAAATGAAGGGGAGGACTAAGTTTACTCCACACTTCAGAGTACAAAACAAGTTTATTTTCCAGCGCATCTGTTTCATAGCACATTGTTTCTGCAATATAAATTTTTTGAAGTGCAGTATTTTTGTATCTGTTTGGACAAGGGTCTGTGCCTGAAAGAGCTGAGCGCACTGGTCTGAAGCAAGGCCATTGTGGTCACCTGCTAAAGGAGAGGTTTGCATTAGCACTGAGGGTCCACAGCAATGAGAAGCTCAGGCTGTGCTTTTCCATAGAAGGTCCAAACATAAAGCAGGGAAACTAAATTTGGTCTTGGAGACAGAGGCTCTTTGTCCCATGCATGATCTCAGACAACATATTTCCCCTCTCTAAGCCTAATTTCTTCCCCAAAAATAGGGACTGACAGCTTCCTGTCTTCTCTCTCTGGGCTCGTGGCTCTTTTGGCTAGTGGCTGTTAGTGATCATGGGTAGGTCTGATGACTGTGAGTCTGACCTCCAGGAGGCCTCTGGATACTTGTATATTATATTTGATAATGAAGTCTCCTGTCTTATCTAATCAAGGCAAAAAAAGTAAGTCAGACCAGAGAAATTGGCTCAGCACAAAATGGTAGCCTCGGTGCAGTGAAGTCAGAGCCATTAGCTATTGACTACTATGGAAATACTGAAACTGCATCAGGGATTTCTTTTTTTAATTGCTATTTAGGGATTTAAATGAGATTTTTTAAAAGAAAGAAAGACAGAATGTTTAGTCTACAATCACTCTTTGCTGCCAATACACGCTATCATATAAATTACTTAGACACTTTTAAAAATACATTATTTACTCAATAACCCATAATGGGTCCAGAGCTCCTTTTACACGCTATTATAGAAGTACATAATTGCTGAATTTTCAAATGGATATTTCTTCTAGGCAATAGTCTATAATGGCTCCTTCAAAGCTCTTAGGCTTTTATCATATGAAGGCCTAAGTAGAAAATGTTTAGTTCGCTGATCATTGACCTAATAGAGAGAAACAGCTTCTCTGGAACAGCTATTGTCTGTTGGGGCACATGATGTATGAATGACATTTTAAAAAATTCTTGGAAGTATGTGCTAGGGAAAAATTACTGTTCATGTGCAAAGCAAATAGTGTTGATAAGATCCTCAAAGCTCTTTTGTTTGTTTCTGCTTGGATTAGTTTTTTAGTTTCTGTGTGAGCCCAAGAGCAAAAGAAAACAGATTTTGTGTATAAAGTAAAAACCTAGTCCCGAACCCATTTGGATCAGTGAGAGACATCTCAATTTTCTCAAGCTTCATTCAGCTCAATTAAAAGTTGACTCAAATGAAACTGCAATGTAAGAAGCTGAATTCTGAAATCAGAGAAGTGAGGGAAGCTGCAATGGCACAAATGACATTTCTTAAAGTCATGCTGAACACAGAAAAAACACAGGCCTATCCTGAGCTTGATCTAGAAAGGAAATAGGCAACTTGACACATTTTTAGCACTATTGCTATGAACCTCACAATTACTGAGCTGCTTTTCTCTACTTACATTTGGCTTTGAAGTCTGCTGCTTCCCTTTCAGACATAAAGAAGGGTCCAGGTTCCTAAAAGCTTGGTGTAAGGAAACACATTTTCTCTCCCAATACACTTTGGGCAGTAAAGTCCTTGGCACTACTGCCAAATAAATGTCAGCTGGGTCTAAGTGCAGGATGAATGTGAGGAGGGGACAATCAGGCAGAGACCCTCAGAGAGGCTGAAAGACACCTCCAGCTCTAAGCCTGATGGACCAAGGCAGAGGTCCTTGCTGGGTGGCTCAGCTCCGTCGGGTACCTGAGTCCAATGGAACATGCAGCTCTCCAAAGAAGGCTTCAGGAGCTGGGTATGATCTTAACATCATGTGCCATCAAACCAGACCAACTATCGCTAGCTCAATGCTGTTGTGTATCTAGCTGACAACAGAAGCTCCCCCATGCCTTTTATCATTGGATTCATCCAGCCTCGTAAGGCATCTGGGTCTCTTAGTATTCTGGCATGATTAAGACAAAAAAATACAGTTGCTGGCAATTCTAATAGTTCCTTCTGTTTGATGCATCTGATCGAAAAGAAACGGAAGTCACAGACCAATATGCACCCAGGCTGCACCAGTTAGCCTCATCATGTAAATGAGACACACTTGCAGGTGAACTTATTAGAGATCAAATAGGTTTAGGCACCACAGATAATGAAGGCAGAGCGCTTATGTTGCAACAGTCAGAGCTAGAATTTAATCATGTTGTTGATAACTACTGCAGCAGTGAACAAACACAGAAACAGCCACAAAAATCAAACTGTTAGAATGAAAGGAAGGTATAAACCAGACAAATAATAAGAATTAAAAGGACCCAAACCAAGCAGCATAGTGGTTTCAAGAAGGAAAAATCTCGCACGTTAGATATGGAAATACTTTGAGCCCTGATTCTTTCAGCTGAGCAGTTAGGTAAGTGGGGGTTGGAAGGAGAAGTTGATGGGGTGTCACTGCCTGTTCTAAAAGAGAAATGGCTCCTACTTACCTGTGGAGATGGTCCTGAAAGGGGAGAGAAGAATGCCACACAACATCTAACAGGAAAAAAATAAGAAACAAACAGAGAAACAGCTTCTGGGGTGGGATTTGTAACAGAAGTTACACAAAGGACAGGCCAGAATAGCAATTTAGCAATTAGCAACAAAAGGCATTAGTCCCTTCTGTCTCAAAAATCCTGTTACATGTTCCCACCATCCTTTATGCAAACATCTGGAGAGACCTTCAGCAGTCCCACTAAGGTTTGCTTGGTTTGAGGAGAAAAGATGATAATCAGCAGGTGAAATTTGCAAAAGGGAAACATTCAGATTCTTTTTGGCAGACAGAAATGGATAAAAACACAGCTCGGCATTTTTTCTAATAGCAGTTGGTAGTAGAAGAGCTCCAAAGATGTCAACAGGATGCCCTAGAGGTTAGAAGGAATGATGTAACCATATGTGACATAATGCTTGTCGTAGAGATTTCCTGGAACTGTTTAGTGCCATTGATGATAACAGCAGCCAGCAAGAGTGTGAGGGCTGGGTGGAAGTCCAGGCAGCATTCAGGCATTGGATATTTTTCTTTCTCTTTTAACATGATGTCTGGTCTCATTGTTTCAGATACATAATAGAATAACTGTGTTGTATTCCCATGCAGCTTTGTCTGGGAAGACTTGGAAGCAGCACACTTACTAAGAATGCAGAGCTACTCCCACACAAAGGGTCACAGAGAGAGAACTGCACAGGTGGAAGGACAAAGAATATTCTGGACTCCTCCTTCCTCTAGAACATCCTCCCCTTCGTTCCTGTCTTATACCTAGAAGTATAAGGTGCAGTGAGGTCATCCTCATCAGGATATTCTTTTATGCTTAGTCTATATACAAACACTATGAATTGTGATCTACATTTAATGGGAGGCCTCTGATTTTTGTGAGTGGGTGGAAACTGATGGTGAGTGGCACGGACACTGACAATGGCATACAAACTCCATGACACTCTTAAAACTTTTAATTGCATTTTAAAGCAATGTAACAAGGCAATGCTTAATGAGTACTTTGTTTAAGAATTTCTGACTTTATAAGCTAATTAAAGGGAAGGGAGGGTTACTGCACTAGGGCACGAAATCCAGGCTGCTGAATGTCTATACTACAGCAACATGTAGCTCAGATTCAATTGGCAGCCTTGCAAATCTTCAGCCAGCCAGCATGAATGATTACTTTTTTTTTAATGGGAAAATAAATTATTATTATCATCATCATTATGTTAATAGAAAAAAGTAAAGGATAGGCAAGAACTTTTTTTGCCAAGGCTGGTAAATTTTCATGACACTTTTTGCAAAGCTGTCATACGGCTGGGTTAGATGAAACTGGAAGGCTTTATGTGCATAACACTTAACTTTAAACATTCTTCATGGAAACTTACATGGCACATAATTTACATATTCAATACCAGTGACAATTTACTTCTCCCATCTGAGCAGGGCTTTCAACTATGCCACTTGAACTAAATTAATAAACAGTAATTAGAGAATGTTGTGCGAGCGAGCTGTTGATGTTGAGAAGATTCTAATCAACACCTTCTTTTAAGGGCCAATTAAAGCTGAATGTATGCAATATAAACATCTTCTTGTATTTAGACATGAACTGGCGAACAAGGTAAAAAATAAAAATCAGAACAATTACAGCGGGTTAGAGATGATCCAATGGAATGATGAATCTTCATTAATTGTGAAAACACCAATAATTTCTAAAAACCACTGGCCATCTTCTGTGGTAAAGTATCAACAACTTGTGCAAGTTAATTCTGACCAGGATAAATTTTAATGCTTTCATTGTCAGGCTTTTCTCTGAAAGCATCTCTGTAGCTGCCTCTAATTTCCACTGCAGTATTCACCTGTCTGTAAGACAACACTGCATTTAAAGTGAGTCCAGAGCTGCAGCAGAAAGAAGGTTTCCCTGGGGGGAGACAGTAAAGGAGAATGTAGCCATCCCATTACCGCTGCCTGGTAGCACAGAGGGAGGCTCCCTAGCAGGTGATCTGGGGAAGGATTTGCATGGTGCAGACCCCATCAGCACTGCTAGTGGGAATAGGAACACGAGGATGAGCCTGAGTGAGAGGTAAAGCTGCCCCAAATTGTCTCAAATCTATTATTAGGGAACGGGAGCAGTTATGGCAGAAGAGCTAATGAACTTACACCTGTTGCCTGTGGGTAGTCCTTCACCCCACCAGAAATACAAGATGATTTATTCCTGAAAGGTGAATTTAAGACAACTCTTGTTTCCAAAATTCTGCAAGGGCAGAGGAAAGGCCACCTTTGATTTAAACAGAGAGGATCCTTAGTGTACCAAAGGGAGCCTGCAGTAGCAACCCAGACTTGTGTAGCACCATTATGAACTGTCAGTAAGTTAAAAATAAGCATAACTTCATCCAAACCACAGCTCACTGCTTCATAAAGCACATCTTAAAAAGAAAAAAAAAATCATCTAAGCTGATGCAATGAAGCACATGCAAAATTTGTCCTCCAAGTTAGAAGATAACAACAGGCTAATAAAGGTAAGGGAAACATCTGTTCCAATACTGCACCAGTATCATTTGGAGAAAATGACTGCATCACTTACGGCCGTTTGGTATCCAGAAATACTACCAGTGTAATAGGATGTTGTCACCGCAGGCTCTACTGAAATCTACAGGAATTTTACTTGTTTAAGAATATAGGATTAGGCACATGATCAGTGTTTCTTCCCTTTGAAAATAAACATTTCCACTTACCATTTCTATAGCGGTGTGAGATCATTATCTTGTGACAGTATTTCGTTCCACTGGCATTATCTCCTAATTAGCTATTTAAAAATATATCTAAGGGGGTGGAGGTGGCGAGTGGACTTGTAAACCTGACAGGTCTGATATGTTCTTACAAGATCTGCTAATCCCAACCATTGAAAATAAATTAGCAAAACCAAATTATCACTGTAAAGAACAACATAGCAAAAGCCTTGTGTCTTGAGCCCTGGGAGTTCAGCATGCAGCAGAAGGGATCTTGCACCTGGAGCAAAGCCCTTTGGCAGGAGAGGGGAGCAGGAGCAGAGAGAAGTGGGGAGCAGCATGCCAAATAGGAAATCAGCCCTAGGAAGAGAGCACCACTGAAAGGCTGACAACTTCTACAGTGTGGTCAGCCCTACATTACAGTAGAATGATCACCTAAGATGTTTGGTGTAGGACCTGGGGGACTTCTGAAAAGCAAGGCACAAAGACGATTACCAGGGATGAAAAGATAGAAGTAATGCGAAGAGAAAAGATCTAACAAACTGTGTTCAATATCCTCTGCACTGTCACCATATCCTGAGAGATTATTGTATTTATAGGCAGAAAATCATAAAAGCTTTTTCTAAGAAGCTTCATAATATATGAGCAGGTCTGGGATCTCAGTTGTGGAATGGTAGGAACTAGGAAGATGTGTATTCTGGTGTGCTGCATTCTTTCCTTCTCTCAAGAGGTAAGGCTAAATTCCTAACAAACTCCTAGTGAAAAAAGAAACCAGGACACATGACAGGTCATTTGGGAGGTATTGAGACATATCCAGGAAGCACCCCCTTGGCAGTAGTATTCTTCTAGCCAGCAGACCTAAGAACTATGATTTGTTTCTGTTCCTGGGTTGCTTTTAAGCCTCAATTCAATAAGAGTGTTGGTAATTTTCTGGGTGTTCTGAACAGTGGAAGGCAGCAAAGTCAATGCCTAAAGAATACTGATAGTATGAGACAGGCTCTCATCTGCCATTTACTCCAATATCTGCAGATTCAATATGTGGTGTGCAGTATGACTTTTATTCTGATCAGATGGAATTTCTAGCCCTGAATCTGCTTGCAATATCCATGATCCATCAATAACTTCACAGCAAACAGGGAGATATGGAGGGAAAAACTGATGTAAGCAGGAACAGAATGAGTCTACATCAATGTCCTCTGTAGATTTTTGTTTCGATTGAGAGTTTTCTCTTGCCTAACATTACTTCATAGAATCATAGAATTATTTGGATCAGAAGGCATCTTAAACATCATCTAGTTTCAGACCCCCTGTAATGGGCAGGGACACCTTCTACTAAACCAGGCTGCTCAAAGCCCCATCCAACTTGGTTAACTTTAGTCCTTTTTTCACACCTCTTCAAGCCTAGTTGGTGAATAAATTAAATTAAATTAAATTCCTCACTTGCTCTTGATATTTTTTTAAATGCAAGTCAAGCCTCTTGACTTTTCCTACCTGGACATCTACTTTTTAAAAAATGCTGTTGGATAATTTCTTTCTACTTTCATTGGCTGGTTCTTTGGCCCATATGCACCCCATGCACTCCCTAAGGCTCATGCATAACTGCAATGGACAATTAGTTCAGCTAAGTCTCCAGCAATTTCAATGGCTTATGCTGGAGTAGATGGGGCACAATATGTAATTTCAGCTATTTTTTGTAAGGGTTTTCAATCATTCCATGAACTAAATCATTTTATCAGTTTCTCTCTCCTTCTTTCTTTCTTTTTTTTTTTTTTTAAATTTGTCTCATTAAACTACAGAACTGGAACATATTCATGAATAGTTTCTTTCTGCTTTAACTCAAGGAGTTCCTGACATAACAAAAACTGGTAATTAACTGGCTGGAAGACTTTTACAATAGCCTCTTTAAATAAGTTCTAGTATGCAGCACTTGCAGCACTGACTCCACATTGCTGATACCACTGCAATGCACCCTCTGTTAACCAAGGTTTACTACTCTACCTCAGCAACAATTCTGGGCTATTTTCTTCACTGCTCTACTACTTGGAAACACTAAAGACCTCCCATATTTCTTTGCGTGGAAAAGGCTAGTCCACAATGGCTCCCTGCTCTCAATCCACTTGGCTCTGTGAGGCTTCCTTAAACACTCCATTATCAGAGGTGAACTTGCTACCAGCATAAGGAGCAGGTGGGCGAGTCTCCAGAGGCTGGGCACAGCTTGGCCTCCCCTCCTACCTAGTGCTGCAGCTGGGCTGTGCTGTTTGCACAGATCACTTTGGCTTTCCCCATGACCTGCTCCTGCCCCACACCTACTCAGAGCAGGAAGAGCCAGGCTTCAGTTTTTCAGGTCTCACTCAGCAGTGTGTGATTTGTAGCTGCTGCTGTATGTTGTCTTTAAGCATAGTCAGTTTTGCCTACTCATGCTTATCTCCCCTGGTTACAGTACATTCTGTTTCTGATGAAAATATTATTCTGATGAGTGTTTGGCTGCACCATAATTTTGTATTTCCTGTTAACTAGCTGAAGGCTTATTGTTGCAGTTCCTAATATTTTGCACCATTTGTAGAGCTAGCAATTTAGTTTGTAAACGGCATAAAAGATAGTATTAATATGTATCTTCCCCCAGTGCTCCAGACAGATTGGTTGACTGTGGAACAATTACATACATATGTGCTAGCCTATATTTCTTGTAAAATCAAATCATGTAAGGATGTCTCAGCCAGAAGAGGCCATAAAGCTAGACAAGGAATGGAAAAAACCATCTCCAAATATATAGCTTATATTAGAAGACTACAAAAAATAAAGCAAAATTGAAAAGGGCATGGGAGAAAAAATGTAAACACAAGTTTTTATACATTCTGTGTAATACATAATGAGTGTCATTTTGACATGCTGGTATCATGAGCTGCCAATGTAGTTCAGAAAAGAAAGAGACATCTCCAGAATTACGGCAATGCTGCCCTCTCACATAAAAGCTACTTACAAGATCTAAATCTGTGGTTGCCCAGTCTGACTGCCTACTTGGAAACTAAGCAGGGAGAAATAATTTCCTAAATAATTGTATTTAAAGTGTCCAGAAAGATCATAAATCTTCAGAACCACCCTTGGAAATGCAACCCTTTTAACAGGATCCAACAGCCACACCACTCAGTGCAAGGAGTGCCTCATGGCAGCTGAAAACTCCCTAAAACCTGCTACGCTCAGGCCTTCGGTAGGATGTCAGTGAACCAATTGTAGCACATCAATAAGTTGATTCTGTGCCTTTGAAAAATCTCCTCCTTAATACAAATACTCTATCACTGTCAGCTGTACACATTTAACTTCTGAATTAATGCTATTTTCCAGAGGTCAGATGTGAGACAGTAACAACAGTCTTTTGCCAAGCCATGTACTTCAGGTTTGCATCTGAATTTCCCCAGAGCCCGGTACTGTTTAAATACAAGTAACTGACTCTGGCTCGTCGCTAATGCAAAACTTCTGTTCTCTGGACTCCTTCATGGTTCCACTCATGGCTTCATTCCCCATGCAGGCCTGGGGAGACACATCCACGTGGTGCCTCCTCCCACAGTGTGCACTGCTTAGCAGATCTAGCCAGCATTTAGGAATAAGGACAGTCATTGTCCTTCCTATTTTGTCCTCATCCCAAAGGTTGCCAGGTGTTTCCATGGAGCTTCAGGTGATAGCCACATGGTTTTTGAAGACTCATGCCTCCACCAAGGGCCACAGTTGCCAGGCTGCCCTGAAACCACCAGTGTGGTTGCTGCTTTCCACTCTAAAGATCGTCTGTTTTATATTACATAGCAATTGTACAAAATACCAAACCAGCACTCTGTACAATGTTTTTTGGTGGTTATACACACAGAGGAAGCACTATTTCTGGAGGCACATGCCTCCAGAAGGTGCCTGGGCTCTGACTTTGGTGGAAACAAGTAACATGTTTGTCCCACCATCCTAATTCCTGCATCTCCAGCAGCCATTGGTTAGTTGCAGCGTGCTTTGGGACGGGTCTGGTCTGTGCATGGTGCCACGACCCGATCCCCGTGATAAGCAAAGTCACAGATTTCTGCAGTACAGTTTCACAGCAAGCCTGCTCTCAACAAATTAACTATTAATAGAAACTAATACTGCATAAACATTGCCCTTAGCTTTCCCCATGCAATAATCATATAAATCTCATCCCACTGCTGTGAACTGCTAAGAAGCTTTGGGGGACACAGTCCTCCTTCTCCAGACCTATCTCCAGATGTACATGGCCTATTCCTGTGACTCCTTTTCTGTCTGTCTCTCAGCACATGTGGGGTCTAGGTCTTCTGTCAGCTAAATTTTATTTTCCATCCTGCTTTGTAATTTAGATACTGTTTTGATTCACTTGGCTGGCATGGAGTATTTTCACCACACCCTTGTCTCTTCAGACAAACAACCCCTTTTCTAACCTCTGACAGAGCTAAACTTAGTAAGAAGAAATAGTAGTTAAAGCATAATAAATAAAGCCACCCTGAAGAAATACCTACACAAAGAAAGATGAATGGGCATCATCTACCCGGACAGTGTTACTGCTAAACGTGGGAGGAATAAATCAGACATGTCAGGAGCACTAGGATACCTGACAAACAGGGAACGATGTTTCTTGAAACCGTAGTTGTATCTCTGGTTGTTTGGATCAAACACTTGTAATAGTTGTGGATTAATTTCCTTCCCACAGTCAAAACAATAAAAGCCAGGCACCATTTTATTAATTTCCAAACCAGCATTAGATAAGCAGAATTGCATTTAAAAGAAGTAAACACCCTGACATAGAATTGGAGGATATGTAAGCGTTTGGGTTTTTTTCCTGTGTCTATAAAAGGGAGAGGGTTTTAGCATTATGAATAGATTTCATTTTGTAAGTTGTGCTACAAAGCACTGATAAGGCCACGGGAAAGCAGCAGAGATTGAGGCAGAGCAGGAAGAAATACCACCCATATTAGGAGACAGCCACTTACTTAGTCGCTCCCATTTAAATAAAGATGCCATTGTTCAGCCAGAAGAATGCATATATTCACAGGCCCCGAACAGAATAGCTCAGTGTATCTAGAACTCCAGAAGTGTCCAAATTACAGCCCCAGGGCCAAAACTGCCCTTAAGTCTTTCTGAAGAATGACCCTCTGCTTAATTAATCAGTGCTTTAACTGTGAGTGATCCCAGGACACACTTTTCTCAGGCCTTTTTCTTAGCTCTGCTTGTTCAGAACAAACCTTTAAATGTTCTCTGAGTGATTTTTGACCATTTTTTTCCCCTTTCAAGGTTATTATTTCCTGTTTTACTGTGAGAGCTCATTAGAAACGAAGACCAGAATCTAGATGATCTCAGTTCAGTTTACTTGGATAGGAAATGACTGACTCAGGATGGAAAGACACTGGCCTCCTTTCAAGGCTTACCAAAAAAGATTAAGTCCATGGACTCCCAGAATACTGCTACTGCAATTTTCTTTCCATACACTATGTAAGAATTGTAGCAGGGCTGCTGAGTTAGTTCATGCTATTCTGTTAGTCGTACCTGATCCCATCTCCGTAACTCCAGCTGTTGTGCATGGGATCTTACCAAGATCTCTTTTGCATTTACTCTGGATGAGTTTGAATTTTCAGCACTCAGAACTCCTTGCTTTTACAGGCCAGGTTGTCTGGATTCTTATAAAGTATTTTATAATTTTCTCTATGGAATAGAACTGAGAATTGATAGCAACTAGAAATACATGAAGGCAATAAAAAATGTTGTGCAAAATTTCTCTCCAAATTGGATTCCACCTTGTCTACCCAGCTTTGATGATAAAATTCACCCTATTCTAACTGAAGTTAAACAGGGAAAGTAAAAGATTTTGCTTCAAATGAAAATGGCAGTGTCTTTTTTTTTTAAACAGTGATCTTTACAGTAAAAAGAAAATTAATGTTGATAATCTTTATAAAGTTGTGACGAAATATACAAACTAAAAAATATCAGGGCTTAAAAAAAGTTAGCATGAATATTTTTAAAAGCTGTAATGAAAAGCTATAATCTGCAGCTGGGGAAACTGGAGCCATACTGTTTGATAGGGCCTATCTTATGATATGCAATATTAAGCTTAGTAAAATGATATGACCGGATAGCCTAACTAAATTTAGTAGTCTGGTGAATTGCCACTTTACTAAATTTAGTCAGCCCATAATGGGCATTATGTACTACAGCCCAAATGATAAAATCTGTCTTGCTTTTTTAGGCTCTTAGTGAATGCACAATATACTACGTTGCACTATTAAGAAATAAGCAAATCTGCTTATTTAAAGGAAACCATGGGAAGGGGAGAGCCAGGACCTTAAGGAACACAGAAGGAATCAGGGTGTGTAAATCCAACCCTCATGCTCGATATTATCCCATCAACACATGAAAGAGCAAAAGTGCTTCCCAGATAGGTGACCTAAAGAGAGGAGAGGAGGAGGAGGGTTCTCTAGGAGCTCTAGTCCTCCCCACTGTAAAGCTGCCACTCCTAATGTAACTTTGTGTAGGAGCCACAGGAAGAACAGTGGTTACAGGTGGGAGCTGGGCTCTCTGGGACTTACTTTTCTAACAGAGCATTTGCTGGCTGTGTTTTCTTACCATTCCCTCTACATTTTCCATTTCGAGCTTTGTAACCCTGGTGGCAGACAGGGAAGTATATTTCTACATAGATTTCCATGCATCTGTGAGCCAGCTTTACAGCTATGAAAAGTGCTAAGTCACATTTCTCAAAACCATATTTGAGGTGTTACTGCTTTTTAAGGGGACTTAGTCCATGTGTGCTGTGACCTCGCTACTGCAGTGAAACCATGTAGGACACATTTTTTTATTAAATGTGAAACCTAATGAGGCTAGAAGCTTTTAGAACTTCTGCTATTAGCAAGTAGAGATTAGAAACTGGACATTGAAAGGAATCACTGTAACATTATTCTGGTGTCCTTAAAAAGTTACATCCTTCTGTCCTCATATAAGCAGTTACTGGATGCCCCATGTCACTCAGTGATACTTCTTAATTACAGACAAGAAATAGAGCCCTTTTCCTCACTTCAGTCCTCAGTATAGCAACAAAGACATAGACATGATATTCAGGAGGTTCTACAGATCTAGCTTCATACTGAAGGTTTAATATCAATAAACTATAAGTGAGCTTTGATTCTCTACCTGCAATAGGCATATTTAATCTGTCTGAAGTTCTGTATGCATCATTCTCTGTAAGAAGCAGTTTTATTGATCATAACTGAGTGTACATATTCAACAGTCAGAGAGAAACTGGCTTTAAAGAATAATATATCTCAAAACAATCAGTATAGACACCTCTCATTTCCTTAACCATTTACACTAAAATGGAACAAATAGATCCTTGGAAAACGCTTTGTCCTTTCGGTGGGGAAGGATGAGAAGCTTCTAAAATAGTAGCTAAGAAGTAGGTATGAAAATAAGATCATTGCATCTATTATCTGTATGTACTCCATCCATGTAGACTCAGTGTTTTGGAAACAAGAGAAAGGAGGGACAAAATTCAATGCTCAAAATTCAGAGCATTTTGTTAATTTGTGATGGTCCAATTTTCAGTCAGAATTTGCCCTCTTACAAGACTTCTAAATCTGAGTTGCCAATAAATGCTTGTGACAAATGTGATCACTCTCTCAGAGTTCCCTCCTCTGAACTTTTGGAAAGGCTGTTCACTTGGGCCCAATTGCACTTGGAGGTTGTGCAGGGCTCAAACACACAAAAGTATCACAGATATCACAAAGTGCACCCCCACCAGTGCCCCCATTGAGGTGTCAGACCACCCCCACCTCAGAGGGGCTGTCACAGAGGAAATGTACTAACCACCAGAGAATCCAACCACAGCATCTAAACATATTGGGAACCAGGGTGCCCTAGTTCTGCTGTTCACACAGTAACTTGTTTTTCTCTTTATAATTATGTCTTAATCATTCTTTATGCTGAAATAATGATAACATATTTGCAGCCAGACTCTATTTTAATTTTTGTCTTCAGATCACTTTCTGTGTGGCCTCATACTGCCATTCTCAGCCCAAATGACACCCTTCCTATCAAAGCCAATTTGGATTTATTTTCTCAGACACAAGTTTCCAAGGTATTTCTGTCAAATGATTTACTCAAGTTCAGATGTTGCAAATAGACCTGCTGGTGTAAAGAAGCAGAGCAGCAGCTCTGGATCTGACCCAGCATATATTGGGTTTCTCATCACCGTATTTTGTAACTCTATAACCAAACCTCATTTGTGTAGCATGGCTCCATAACCCAACAGACATGATGCTTGCCTGCTCATTCCAGTTGTGTTTCTTGCTTTTAGTACAGATGGCAGGTAACCAGTACAGTGGCAGGTAACCACTAGCATCATTTTTCCTAGCATCACTAGCTTTTTTGTTGCTTTTTGGTTTTTGATGATTTTTTGCTCATCTGCCATGGGTAAATATTTGGAAAAATGCATTAGTTTCTCATTGCTCTTTAGATGAGTTTCATGTAGACTTGCTCATTTACATATATTTGTGTTTTACAGGTTTTCTCCCCCTCGCTTTTTAATAAAACCCCCATTTTCACAAGATCACCACTTCTTAATTGTCAGTCATTATTTTTGTTAAAGACTGATTTTTTCTTTTTTTAAAAAAGCAGCTCCACTGCTCATCCATTTTAAAATCATAATTAACTTCATCTCCTTCCTCATTTGCTAATGGGTCTATTTTCTCTCCAGTATTTCCTTTTCCCCTGGTACACACATAAAGTCTCTCTCGTTTCTCTTATCCCCTTTGGCTAACTTTAACTCATTCTGCCTTAAGCTTGGGAAAGAGAGAACCTCACAACACAGTGCTCAGAAATTCCATACCATTTTATACTTCCAAAATATTTTGCAGACATCAACTCATTAACTTTTGTAACATGCTAGTGAAGAAGAGAAGTATTTATAGCTTTATTTTGATGAGGAAAAGGAAGGGGAGGTCCTGAATAATCGATGCTGACTGCAGAGGGGCTGCTCTGAGGGCCCAAACCCCCATCTGTGTGCTCAGGCAATTAGATAACTAAGCCTGCTGGTAGGAACAACACCACCGGCTGCAAAGCTGGAAAGCTGAGCTCAGGGAAGAAAGTGAAAATTTTACTTTTAGCTGCCTTTATTCCAGTTTACTTTTTTAAGTGACGACTCCACAAAGGTTACCCACCTAAGTCTGTGTTCAGTTCTCCTGGTCAGATGCTCCTACACGGTATTAATACATCTGGCCAAAAGTGCTCTGGCAGAAAGCAGTACAATTATTTGCCTAGAGGATATTTTTAAAAACCTGTTCTTGCTTTATACAAGTGCCTGACAAACATCTTTACTCTTTGATAGCCATTACCCTTGGAAAAACAATTTCAAAACCATATGCTCAAGGTGTTTTAACTAAGATTTAACTGGCCTGTTCACATAAGGGCATATCGAGGGTTAGGTTTATTTTCTCATGCAAATATGCCAGCCTGGGCTTCCTGTAATTTTCTTTACTTGCATTATACCCACACAGCATTATACAGGATTCTCACAGTGTTTCTTAGCTTGTGGTCCATAGATCACTAGCGGGCTACAAGAAATCAGGAGGTGGTGGATGAAACAACTGCACAATTTTGAAGATAGACAGAAAGCCATGCAAGCATGTTCCAGTGAGCAAACAAAGTGAAGGGGGTGGAATCAAATTAACAAATGTACAATCAAAGCCTATCTGAATTTTTTGTTGGTTTGCAAATGAAAAGCATTGTGGTTAGATGCACAACACAGCCCGGGGATATTTTTTTCATGATCTTAAACAGTGGTTAAACACTGCTTTGCGTGTCTGGAAATCTAAAAAGTTAAATTATTTTCATTAGACTATTTTTTTCTATGCTCCTGTGAGCAACGTCTTCATCAGCCTTGCTTGAGCTGTGGTGCATCACAACACGGCTCTCTAGAGCTTATTGCAATCCTGCCCCTTACACTGGCTGACCAAGGGGATCCTCAATGAGCTCTCTGAGGAATCCTCCCCTTTTCCTTTTTGCCCATACTGCCCTCCACGCCCACCCTGCGTCTCTCCCATGGGCACAGCCCCCTCCCAGAGGCTTCCAGAGGGCCAGCAAAAGCTGCAACTTATGGGGCAGGCAACAAGGAGAGGTGCAGAGCTGTGATTTTCTTCTCTTGGGAGACTTCCCAGGGTGGAGAGTGAGATGTGATGGTCTAGTTCCTTCACTTCCTGTAGCCTTTTCCAGAAAGCAGTCCAGTTTAGGTCCTGGGTCCCCATTTGTATGTGGGTGTGTGTATGGGGCAAGAGGAAAGCAGAGGGAAGTATCTAACTGCTAAAAATGACTTGGTTAAGTTCTACTGAGCAGGAGAGGCTCAGCACACGGTCTGCTTAGCACTCCTAAATTGTGCTGGCTAAGTATCCAGGTCAGATGTTTATGGAGGGTTCTTTCTGAGGGTTGAAACCTTGCATCTGTGCTTCCAGTACAAGTCTTCTCAAAAATTTGAACAAAAATCTTGTGAAGTTCAACATCTTCCAAATTGCCCCATGCAAGTTAGTACTGAAAACATATCCAAATGACTCCCCCCTGCCACACCTTCCACAGAAGTGACCTAAACTTTGTCAGGTTCACATGTCCCTAGAGATGATCTCATTTCACTGCTTCAAAAGAGCTTTGGTCTGCACAGCCTGTAGCAGCAAATTTACACTTCAAAAAGCAGACAGCTTTTTCCACATCTTATTCACTTAATGGGTGAGAATGTAAAATTAGTTCCGTTGCTGATGAGGACCTTGAGCCAAATGAAAAGTGTTCATTTGTCAGCACAGACTTACAGCCTGAAACATGATTATATAGCTAATCCAATAATGGGTTTTGATGCTGAGCATTTATTTATATACAGTATGTCTTGTTATCTGTTGATAATCAGGCTCTACAATTTACTCTCTTTTGTGTCATTAGTCATAGCAACATCTTCCAGACATATTACATTTGCGTGTCAACATACAAATACGCACAAAACCTTCCTGACCAAAATGCTCTTTGCCTGTTTTCCTTGAAACAGCATTTGAATTTGAGCTTTTGTAGTTTAAAATATTAGTAGGAAATGAATCATTTTAGACTGACTACCTCTCTGCATCTTAGAAGTCCTAATAAATTGAAATTCAAAACATAAATTTTGTTTCCTTATCTATAACATCATATGAACTGATTTATTCTTTTTCAGCCTGATGTGAATATCAGTACCTAATTATCTCAGGTGTAAAAATGGCCCCTAAAGTATTCCATGTCCTAACATCAGATGGTATGTAAGTTTTTGCTAACTATGCAAACACCTCTCTCTGATGGCTGAACAGATACATCTTTTATAGAACAGAAAGTAAGTATGACACGTTAATGGTAATATCAGGTGTAGTTCCTCCATCAGGTACATTAAAATCAATCAGAAAACCAGAGAGCTGTTTGTTTGCATATCCTTTTTCAACTTTCTGACTCATTTCTCTTGCTACCTAATACTCCTGCAGATAATTAGGATGATTCTAACTATCTAACACTGAAGTACTGGGAGAGTTTACTACTCATTTAAATATAGAATACATAAAATTCAAATATTTAAAATGGGGAGGAATTTTAACAGCTATGCTATGGTAACATTCACTAGATATTAAAAAAAGAGTCTATGGGAAAGTAAAATCACTCCAGTATTAAACTGGGAGTTAACTGCAAATGTGGGGCACACCTGCAAACTCTGTGAACAGTCCTGCAGTGCCATACAAGGCAATTTCTGTGCTAAAGGACAGCTCTGCCTGCAGAAACACCCAGGAACACCTCTGGAGGTTGGATGAAGTCTTTTCTAAATTTGGCAGTTATGAACCTTTTAGAAGTAAAGTAATTAAGCAAAATTTACATCAAAGGATACTTCAAATCAAGGGTGCAGATGAGATGATGCATGAGCCAAACTCAAGCTTTGCCACTGCCTCTCCTACAAGCAGGATTGGGCCTCCCTGTGTGTTTTCGTTGAGCTAAAATTTACTTTACAATAAATACTTATATACTGCTGCAACTTGATGTTTTATTGGGCTGCACTAGTTTACTAAAAACAGCAGGCTGGTAATAGCAGTGCTTGTGGTTCTGCCTGTAATTCATTTGTGCATGGTAATGCACAGGGAGAGATATGATACAAGATAATAAGGCAAATTAAAAAAAAACTACTATAGTCAGAATCTGCAATATACAGTATATTAGGACCATGTTCAGACAGGATGATTCTTTGGATATTTTTATTTTTTGTTTTACCTCGGCAAGGTAGTTCATTAGGTATTCGCCTGGGTAAAGAATAAATGAATATAGCATACATTACATCCTCACTTTAGTTGCAGAAACAAATCTTTCCTGTACCCGCCAATGTAATCTTCAGAGTTTTCGTTATATAAAACACCTCAAGAAAAATGCACCTTGGTAAGATTTACACTTTATTACTCTAATGATTCTACAAACACTGCCACAATGTGATGAAAGGCAAAGCAGTCCTGATCTGATTGAGAGCTAATAAAAATCAGTACTGAAAACTGAAAATAGCACCCTTATCATCTTTCTTTCATTTAGACCTGATTACTAGGGGATTATAATGCAATCACAGCTATGTGTGAGAGGTAGCTATGGGAACCAGTTTTAACTGTTTATCTAGCCAAAGATCTTAATTTAAGTTTGAACACTCTGATTCATTTATATGTAAGACACCAAGGAGACAAAATGCAGAAGAAACAGATGCTCACTTGTTCTTTCCATTTAACTTCATAAGCTACCAGCCAATTTGTCTTTCAGGGGCAAAATTAATTTCTGATGACAATGTGAGCAAGTAATAAACTGGGAGTTCCTGTCCTGGGAAACTTGTTAAGGCCATGTAATGTTCTGGAGTTATTTAGAAAAAAACAATTTGCTCATAGACTTGCAGGGACATCTGTAACAGAGTTTTCTTTGTCCCTGTGCTGTTACTCATTTCTGGGAGCTTTATGACACCTTTTCCAGAGGTTGATTTGAAAAAGTTCAAAAGGAAATATATTGCCCATTATTTCTTTCCTGTGGGATATTTTTTTTTTAGTCTGTTCCTTTTTGTCCCCCTTCATATTCACAAATCATGCAAACTTTAACCCACTTGCTTTGCTACTTCCACACAGCCAAAGAAACTAACCACCAGTCAGGAGGCCTACCAAATCAATCAAAAATTATCTGAGGAAAAGAGTTTGTTAGAAATTTCAAGGTAAGTGCACATCTGAAAGTATCTGATAGAGCACTGTGAAAATGTCTGTGGTGCATTTAGGGAGAAGGAGCTTTACCCATTAGTTCTGTAAACTCTGTTAAGTTACTGTCATGAGCAGGGGGAAAAATGCCAAAATGAGGTAGGGAGAGAGAAAGAGAGAGATATCTCTCCCTAAGAGCTTGCATTGTCAGTATGGGCTGCTAGTACATGCTCCTGTATCACTTAACCAAAATGTTCTCCATCTTTCAGTATCTTTGCTGGCACTATTTCCTCATTTTGGTATTTATTTTGTATGTACAGCTCTTTACTTCAGCAGCACTTTTCTAACATTTGGCTCATTTATTTGCGGTTTCTCCCCACCTGGCTGTCCCTTCGGATCTCGGGTTTTCTCTCAGGTAAATTCCTACAGTCTAATGCCTGTCCATTAGCACATTTAAAATCACTTCATCTACTGTGCTTAACATTCATTTAGAGTTTATGTGTTTCACATGAATGTTCCTTTTCCAGCAGTTCTTTTGAAGAAAGTTTAAAGTAAGTTACAAAATGTTTCTTTTTCATCTAAACAGGGAAATGAATTTAAGAAAGGAAGAGAAGAGCCTGAAGGTTTAGGTCTTTCAAAATTTAAACAGAATTCAAAACCCTGTTTGAACACATCTGTCAGAGAAAGCGTGAGAGCACCTGCATTTCAAGAATGCATCTCATCACTAACTCCCTCCTTGATAATAGCTTGCATGAACAGCACCTTTAAACCACATCAATCCCAGATGCTTTCCATCCAGTTATTATTTCCCTTGGCACTAAAGTGCAACTACCTCTAGACTGAAGCTTCTCAGTGATGTGCAACTTACTGTACAGCACCACAGCTCACAACAAGAAGTGATTAAAATTGTTCAGCTGAAATTGTAAAACAGGAGGAATTTTAAACAAGTGGTTCAAACCCCAGCTCAGCATGTATACTGCACAGAGTAATATTAACTCTTGATTTAAAGGCTAGATGGTTTCAACTACCAATTATAAGAAGGAACTTTGGATAAGAAATAAACTAAGAATTGAATGAAAATTATAAACTTTACCACAGTTCTGTTTGTATTTACATAGCAGAATTTTACCAGCCCACTGCCTGAGCACACAGATCATGGGCTAGCTCTGTATCTGTAGTGAAGTGCACACCACAGTTCAGCTGTTTCCTATTACTCTCCTTTACCTTCAGTTAATTTTCAGTGATCAAGACAGAACCTCTAGACAGAGCCACCCAAGTGTCCTGGCTTGGCCATTAGCTGAGCACCAAAAAGGTGTCACAGAATCACAGAATATTCTGAGTTGGAAGGGACCCACAAGGATCATGAAGTCCAACTCATAAATGGCACCACTGCCTCGCTGGAGGGAATCAAACCCCCGGCCTCCCACGTGAGAGGTGGGGACACTCACCACTGTACTACCAGCAAGGACCACTGCAAACTTCTTACCAGTGGGACTCACAGAAAATGTAAGTTCATTGCTTAAACAGCTATGTTTTCATACCAGCTTTGCTACAAGGGCTTTGAAGGCTTTTACGCAAAGACAGGATGTATGCTGAGGCTGTACAGATGAAAACAGAGCATTGAGTCATGTTTCAAGAACACAGAGCAAGGAAAGTTCACACACTCTAGAAAAAAAAACCACAACAATTTGCAAATTAAATTAGTGCTTGAGAGAGATGAGATCAGTCAGTGCTCTGGAATCCTCTTTCACAGGGATCCGCAGCAAGGACATGACAGAAGAACAGTGTTCCTTTAAGTGACGGCTGATGAAATTTCCCACCAAGACACTCCACAGGTTTGGGACATATTGATTACTGAGGGAAATTTAATAAAAAAGAATGTAAGAATATAAAAGAAAGACTCTGTCAGGAAGGTTTGGGTGGAAGAAGTTTGACTGGTTATTTGTGGAGCTCTGTGACAATTCTGAAAATTTATGTTGGCCTGCTGGGAAGCACAACAGTCACATTGGGAAAAAAAAAGAATTTTGGGGCTGTAGGCATAGGAGTGACATGGCTGAGGTAGGGTTACAGTTTATATAATATTAATCCTCCAAAAATCAAAATGTTAATTAGCATGCAATTCAGGTAGAAAGTATTCTTACTTAGATTTGAAAAATCTTAAGCCAATAAAGTAGCTTAGTCATAAAGTACAAATACTGGGAAAATTGCGCATTGAAGTCCACTTCACCAGTTACTCAGAGTTCCTGGCAAACTGACTCAGTAAGAAAAGTTTAAGGTTGGGAAGTGCATAAAGGAGAGGGGGTGAAGAGTTGGGCTGGGGCAGTTTTGGGAAACCTGTTCCCCAGAATCACATTTGCCATTTTATTTCCTGTGAAAATCTAAGACTTGACTCAACACCACAGTGCAAAATTTCTTAGACATGTCTTTTAAAACCTTGCAGACCAGGAATACATTAGTAGAACAATAAAAAACTTGGCATTCAAACAACTCTATAAAGTATTTCCAAAACCAAACAGCTATTTTCTCTTTCACAGAACTCAATATAATGCATTACCCGTTTTTAATGCAAGAAATCTTACATAACCTGTCTCCATTTCAACGAAGCTGTAAATTTGTGGGTTGGATATCTGACATGCAATTTTAACTAAAGAAGTGGGAATTTCACTCCAGCTGGGCTGGAGTCAGGTGAGTCTGAGAAAAGAGAAAGTGCATGGGCTTCTCTAAAAAGCTCTCATCCCAAAGTGAACCTAAAACATTGCCTTAGGGTACTGAGCCTACAAGGCCAGAGGATGACAAACTTGTTTAGGATAGGAGCTGTTGAAGCAGCATGCCCTTGCCTTGGCCTAGCTTGGTGTTTTACAAGTTGTAACCACCATATTCCCACAACAACGTGAGCATCATAAGCAGTACAATTAAGGTCAAAAGTGATTTTAAAAAAAAAGAAAAAAGAAAAAAAAGAGATGTTTCTTTTAGGTCCAAAAGTTAGTGCAAAAAACATATATGAACTACATGAGAGCTGTGTCACCAATACCAGCCTTCAGTGAGATGGTCCCAGATTGGTTCACCTCTGATCTTAGAGGGTGTCAATTTTTGGAAGACCAACAAGTCATCAGATGCTCATCGTTTCTGCAACGTCTCAGTAGAAACCAGATTTTTTTTCATGGTGCATAAAGGCTGTGAAATCCATGAAGCTCAAAAATCTCAAGGACTACAAAATAAAACCACTCCTGTGCAGTGCTAATACAGGAAATTCCAATGTGAGGGAATGTAGCCTCTGTCCAACATACCACAACCAGCAGAAGAATGTTGCTTCAGAGGAAAAAACTTTTAACTGGTTCCTAGTGGGCTTATGCATAAGTTGACTTTGTGTTACAGTACCAAGCCCACTGGTCTGTTCAGTCATCGATGTATTTCTGCTGGCCTTGCTGTGAGAGCAGCAGAGCCATGGTAGTCCCATGTGACCCTGTGAGACCAGGCACATGAGAGACATGAAAAGGGTGATTTTCTGATGAGCTCAGGGGAGGCAGGCAGTGCTGTGAGAGTCTCCACCTTTTAGCCAAAGTAAAAAAGTAAAAACTACCCTGAAGCTATTCATTTTTCCTCTCTCCTTGTGAAGTTAGTAAAAACCATCAACACCAAATATATTAACTAGGTAAAAAATATAAATTGAAGTTTAACATGTACCATAAGAAATGGTCTTCAGTGTCTCCTGCAGCTGGCAAGACTAGCAGATAGCACACATGATATTGTCCATACCTGTCTAATAGTAACCTGACAAATGAGACCTAAGATCCAAGCCATTGAGACTATATGTGGCCTTCAGAGATAACTGTTCTGGAAATGTTGGGTAAAAAGGGGAAAAGATGAGAATCAGACCCTGAACCTTACATAGCTCCAGTAATGACATTTTAAAACCTGCCACTCCTCTTTCCTCTGATAAACAGGTAGCAACAGAATGCAAAAGATGAAGTTCTGGGTTTAAGACTGCCTCTGAAGGGGTCCAAGCACAGTGGCACCATGCTCGGGGTGAGCACGCACTAGGGTGCAGGTCACAGTACCTGCCCTTTCCTTCCCTTCCAGTTCATACCTGTGTCTGTGGCACAGGGAAGGAACAGCACAGACACACCTAGTGCTTTGACCTTTTTACTCGTGATAGTTCCTTACAGAGGTGTGCTGACTCAGTTGTTGTAAATTTAGTCTTTTAGGTTTAATCATACGATGTCAGCCACAAAAGCAAAATCTCTCCTCCCTGCCTGCACCTCCTCCCCCCACCTCTTTACAGAGGGACTCTGTATCACCCAGGTGAAAGCTAACAACCTGAGAGCAACTGTTACCGACACATGAAAGCTTGGTTGTTCCAGCTAGATGAAAGGAACCAAACCTGAGATAAATATTTTGCCAACCCTCATGGGGAATCTTGTAAAGCCATCTCCCATCCTGTAACTGCTCTGTGGTTAAATAGTAGCTTCAGTTCTCTGATGTTGCAATCCAGCACCTTTCACAGGCATTAAGTTCCCTCCAAATTAATTCTAAGGAGAAGAAAATGCTTTCTTCGCAGAGGTATTTCTATTGCCCTGTTATTTTGTATTAATCTGATAACTAGTTTCCTGCTACAGAGATTACATCTTGAATACTTAATGCCAATTTGGAAATTTTTTAGACGAAACAAAAATAGATCTAAAATACAACACAGAGTTTAGCTAAGTGTAGAACATTAATGCAAGGCATGACTGGAAAAACAGCAAATAAATTGGACGAGGGGAGCAGCTTCAATGGATATTTCTCAGACTGAGTGCATGCTGTAACTGGTCATTCAAACATTTCTGGTTCTGAAAGTACATTTTTCTTAGCATAAAATCTCAGAGTTCAACAATTCTTAAAAAAAGTTAGAAAGAAGGCTAGAGTGCAGCCAAAGGATAGTCTTTAATAACCATTTCAAAATGAAATCTAAATATGCTTACATATTAGATAAATGTTGGCTTCCAGGGAAGCTTTACAACACTTTAATTCCATCCTGGACTGGCGTATATGGAAATGTTTTGAATTTCCATAAGTGTCCAGAGCTCTCTGCTGAGCACACAAGCTGATATTTCTATTCATACAATAGAAGTTATTTTTCCAGTGAAGTAACTCACTGGGCTCTCTTTGGTGACTGTTTTTTCTTTCTTTTGAGCTGCAGTAAAATTTTATTAATAGGACTATACAATAATTACTCTTCTCATATTCTCATCAGCTGCTGATAACTCAACTGCCCTATTTTTTCCTACATGGATTTAGGGATCTAAGTTTTTTTTAAATGTCAGGGGTTTTTGCCCCTTCTCATTACATAAAACTCAGCAAATGTAAGGGGCTGCATATAGGTCACATATGTTCTCACTGTTCAGTTTCATGTTCCACTTGATAGCAAGTTCTTTGGAAGTTTTTCTTATCCTTCATAGCCAAACCAGAAGTGGCCAGCACATGGTGTATGGCCCATCACCCACACACCAAGTACACGTGCACACAACACCTGTAGAACAGACAAATTAAGGCTGGTCTCAATTTTCCCTAACCTAAGATACTGTAAGATGGGACCCAGTGATTTGTCTGAATGGTGCAATGACCCAGGAAAAGTGTGGGTAATTGTGCTGCCTACAACAGATGAGGAAAACACAATCCTGAAGTCACAGAATCACAGAACATACTGAGTTGGGAGAGACCCAAAAGGATCGTCTAGTCCAACCCTTAGACCTGCACAGGATCATCCCCAAGAGTCACACCATGTGCTGGAGAGTGTCAAAGTCAAACTGCTCAGACCTTGCTGAGATTTGCAGGCACTTGAGAAAAGCAGATGGATACTCTGGGCATCCCTCCATCTGTATTTTGTCCTTTTTCATACACAAGTAAAATGAGCTAAAAAATCCTGTAAATGGTTAATCAATCAACGGTTCTTAGCAAGAAACAATATTAAGAAATGCCTCTTGACACTGTACCTTCAGGCTGGTACAGGCATTGCTGGCCCCTCTATTGCTGTGGCAGGCACCAGCTCTCACACAGCAGCTGGCACTGCCCTGTCCTCTCGTGCTATCCTGGAGCTCCTTAGAGACCTGGAAACAAAGTAGCACTGGTTTTTCCCCAGGCAGCACTGCTCAGCCACTGCTTCCACGGGTACCAGCCCCTTAACACACAAATATCTGTTGAGGAAAGTAGAGATGCAGAGTCCTTGGGCTGGTGGGTGCAGTGTGCAGTGACCATGGGCACTGGAGATGACAACCTTTTTATGCACACAGACTTAGACTATTAATTTGCAAGCAATGGACAGGAGCAGGGCTCTCAGCCAACCAGCAGTAGTTTGTAGAACTGATGTCGTATATCATATATGTATTAAAGGTCTGGTAAGACCAACTGTGTCCCAGCAAAACCCATTGCACCTCTCATGGTCTTCAAGACCTGAAGAGTTGCATAAATGTAGGGTTAATTATTTTACTATAAAACTTTTCCTCTATATTAGCCTTCTTTTTCAGTCTCTATGTTTAAAGTTGAAGGAAATTACATGAAAAAGCAAAAGATAATTAAAGTAGGATTCACAGCAAAGAAAGAATGTACATTGATTTTAAATGTACTTCAAATTAGGGAGGACCTTGAAGGCCAGAAAAAGTCACAGAATCACAGAATATTCTGAGTTGGAAGGGACTCACAAAGATCATCGAGTCCAAGTCTTAAACGTTACCACTGCCTCTCTAGTGGGAATCGAACTCTCAACCTCCCACATGAGAGGCGGTGACACTCACCACTGTACTGAAGTCCCGTGGTACTGAACTGTTATCATAACTTGTCATTGAGCATGAGGCCTTTAGGCAAGTCCATCACTGAAGGGTATTCTCTGTCACTGAACCCAAAACCCTGTACAATGCCTGGTCTAGCTTTTCATGGCTAGTGTATCTCAAGACAGGAGAGAGATCTTAACAAAACAGGAGAGATCAGGAACAGCAGGCAAATCTGCTTGGCAAATATATAAGAATCTGGAGAGACACCCTCTCCTAACAAAAGTACATTCTACAGACATTGGTTAAAGTGGGCTAAAGTGAGATGACTATTTGAAATATTTTAAAAGTTGAAAAGCCAGTGGGCTTCTGCAGACTGAAACTGCTGTAACTGCTCAGTGGGCAGGCACATATACAAACCCTTTAGTATGGCTGCCCAAGCAGTAGCCCAGGAGGAGTAGCTTTCACAATTTGGCAGCTGGATGTGGAGATAATCATGTGGATATTGGCCTTGACCATATCTGCTAGGCCAGATAATAGAATAAAAAAAGAGGAAGATGTCAAAGAGATACTTGATTTCTTTGGGTAATTGCAACTTGCAGTTTGTTATCACACTCAAGTTGAATATCAACAGGTTTGGGGGGTTTTGTGAATTTTTAGGGAAAATTGATAACATCAGCAGTCAGCTATCTCCTATTGCCACTCTCTTGGTTCGTAACACAACTAAGAATTCAGATCTGATACACTCCCTACAATCACTTTGGACCAAGGTCTGGGGTAACAGAAAACGATTGCAAAAGAAAGCAACTGAGAAGAAGCTGCCCTGGGCCATAGTACTAACCTTTTGTACAGCTGAAAACCTACACCACCAACATGGTGCTGCTCTCTGTATTCCCCCCGCCTGCTGCCAAGGGCTGACAATCACCATCCTTGGCAGTGGGTACTACTGCCAGATGGTTTATTAGAGGGTTGCAGGTACCTGCTCACATCAGCCCTTGCATTCTCTCCACTGTCAGGGAGAGGTTCCTCCACCTTTGAAAGACTGAAGTGGATACCTCATTAGGCCTTGATTATCCTCAAGCAATTGCTTAGATTTCTGCCCTATTACCGATCTGCCTTTTTTAGCATGGGTCGTGGAATGGGCAGTGGCTGTCTTGTCTTAGTTATAATGCATCATTTGAAACTTTTCAATTAAGCTTCAGATCAGGCCACAGTACTGAGACCACTTTAACGAGGGTGAGTAATGACCTTGTGCTGCACGTGATTTCTGGCACACCATCAGTTTTAATTCTTCTTGATCTTACTGTAACCCTTTGATACTTTGGATCAAGGGTTCTCTTGAAATGCTTTAAGCACATCGTAGGACTTTCAGGGACTATTCTGACATGGTTTCTATCCTACTTGTCTCAACGTAGCCAGGCTGTCACCTGTAAGTTTTCCATATAAATTCAAATTGCCAAAGATTAAAAGGGAGCTGAAAATCTGGCCTGTGTGCAGAACTGGAGAAATCTGGTGTGGGTCCCCAGAGTGAGCAAATCTAAGGAGGATTCTGCTATGAGAGCAAGGTAACCCCTTTGATGTGCCATGTCCAAGCACAGCAATGCTATGATTAGAACTGAAAGATACATTATGCTGGAGTAGTGAATTTAATAAGAACTACTGAGAGAGACTTCCAGAAATTTAGACTTCCCATTTAAACCCCATCTTTATGTTACATATATGTCAAAATAAAACTGTAGTTTAAACACAGCATAGACTCTCATTCAGTTAAGCCAGTGATAGAAATCACATTGACATGAGCAGGATAAAGGTCTCACCTTTGAGTTAAGCCTTCTAGCTGGAATCTATTTCAAAACAGGCTGTATGTAGANCAGCTCAACATCCCTTTTAAACTGGGGAGCCCAGAACTGCACGCAGTATTCAAGATGGGGTCTGACCAGCGCTGTGTACAGGGGGAGGACAACCTCCCTGGACCGACTGACCACACTGTTCTTGATGCAGGCCAGGATGCCATTGGCCTTCTTAGCCACCTGGGCACACTGCTGGCTCATATTGAGTTTCCTATCAATCAGTACACCTAAGTCTCTCTCCACTTCACCAGTCTCGAGCCATTCCTCCCCCAGCCGGTAGCGGTGCATGGGGTTGTTATGGCCGAAGTGAAGAACCTGGCACTTAGTTATGCCAAATCCCATACCGTTAGAGCATGCCCATCTCTCCAGTCTGTCAAGGTCCCTCTGGAGGGCCCTCCCACCCTCCGGCAGTTCAACATTTGCCCCCAGCTTAGTATCATCTGCAAACTTGCTGATGATGGATTGAATTCCCTCGTCCATGTCAGCTGGTTTTCTTCTATGGTGAGAAGGAACAGCATCTAACTATAAAAATAATCTCAGAAATACTTTCCAGAAGCCCTTTGACCTTTTCAAGGTTTGAAGGCTCCCAATGGCTGACATAAGACTTCCATGGGCATGAGACAATGAAACAGATAGAGGTCTGGTCATAAAAACCCACATAATGCCTCTCATACAGACTCATATAAAACTCACATAATGCTTTTAAGTATGAATGTTTCACAATGTCTGGACTCACAAATCCTCAAAACAAAGAGTCTGTTTCCATAGGAGCAATTGGTTCTTCCTAACTGCACAAGACCAAGCACCAGATGAACTGAGAGGCCAGACCCAGCATCCAAAAGGGAGAGAAGCAGCTACAAGCATCAGCCCCAAACCATGGGCAGTACCAGCAACTTACCTATTGAGGAGACAGCCAGAATGGGACTGCAGCCTACGCCTTGCAGGCAGATATGTGGGAGCCTGTGCCGTCCGGCCCATGGCCCTGGTCTGTCATAAGGACTACTCTTGCTGAACTTGCCAGAAGGGTGTGAATTTTTAGGTATCTGTTGTCATTTGAAGTCTTCCCTTCAGACATCTCAAAAGCTCCTCTCATGGCTGACAGGACACATCCTGGGCTGTTACCCCTGAGTAGGTTGATTTATGCTTGGCTGCTGATGAAGTCTCACAGGTTACCTACCAACAGAACAAAGCAATGAGATGTTTAACAATTCCACTCCTGCTATAGTTTGTACATTGTCACCCTTAAAAGCAGTGGACTGAGCTACTTACAAGCAATAACTCTCTGTACTTTTTTTTTTTTTAAATTCTTGAAGCTTTACATGCAGCAGAGGCAGGGCAGGAGAGTATCTGCAAGGGTAGTAGAGAAATCCGTATGTTTTATGGTAGTTGGATGGTACTACCAGGGAAGTGAGAAAGCTTTCAAACTTGCTATCAATCGCTTGATATATGCGGGAGTTGATTTTTATTGATATGCCTCTAGTCACCAACTGAAACGGTTTGTCTTTCATTATATCCTTTATAGGAGGCCTTTTCCATTGCACTTGCCTGGTGGCTTCTGCAGAGCTGGTAACATTGAACAAAACTCATTTCCCAAACCAAGCTTATTGTATAGAATATACAATTTTCTCCAGGGATGCAGCAAGAAAAAATGCTCTCATCTAACACTTTCTTGGTTGCAAGGAGATCAGATCAGCAGTACCATTAGTATCCTACAATAGCAGGCACAGAAAAGAGGTGAGGGAACCCAATGAATTTCATTCTAGACAAAATTATCATTGCTGTCAGGATTGACTTCTTTGTTAGGCTAACAGGGTCACACTTATTAGCATTAAAAAAGGCAGGGGTCATTTAACAGAACCCTATTTACTGTGCACTGGAAACACACCTTCCAGCTCCTGTGAGTCTTCACAAAGCTGCAAAGAGCAAATCACAGCAGTGTGCTGTATCCCCATCTCAGGTCCTCTAGGCAGCAATTACAGAAAACGCTTGTATTATTGCCACATTTCATAGTGAAAGTATGGCCACGCTGATGTGTGGCTCTAAACCAGCAGAGCTTGATCTATTAAATGCATAAAGCAGTCTGTGTGTCAGAGGAGTTTGGCCTAATCAGGGGACAGAAACCACAAAATTCTAAATTTGAAACCCAGATTTCTTCGGCAATTTGACCAACATTTCAGAGCATATCCATACATTTTAGATTTTACAGTCTAATAGGAATACATAGCTCCTTTCAGAGACGTTGCATTGATTAATAAGCTTGTCATCGAGAATGGAAATTGCTACCTAAGCATTAAGCACTGTTAGCTAACAAAAGACAATTCCATACATTTTGGTGGAATCAAGAGAACTTCAGCAAAAATTATTAGCTTCAGTTCCATTTGTACTCTGTCTGACAACAATGATCAAGCTGGAGAAAGCTATTTCAATTGTTAGTTATGTGCCATGCCTGCAGAAAAAACTGGAGTGAAAATTCTGGCTCATAGGACAAAATTGTGGCTGCTGAAAACCCTTTAAGCTCTGAAATACAGTTGGGTCTCCTATACCACGGTACCGCGGGTCTGGACCCTCCTATGCGAAGCCCTCCGTCCGCATTGATTGGCAGCTCATTAATATGCAAACTTGCCTCACACCCTCACACCACACACCCGCAGTGCTTTGGTGCTGTTTCAGCACTGCCCTGCTGTGTGTTGGTGCTTCCCAGTGCCCGCAGCCACCCCGGGAAAAGCACCTTTTCCACTCGGCAGGAGACACAGGTGTGGGGAGCTGCAAACGCCGCTGTCCTGGTATCTCTCCAGGTGGGTAGACCTGGTCTCTCCATACTCAGGGTAGATGTGATGTCTGGTCTTGGACACCAAGTCTACCCCAAGAAAGTCTCAGACACCACTTCTAACCTAAGAGTGTGTAAATCTTCCCCCAAGCCGAGGGAAGCGGGGCAGGTGGCACTCAAGCCGAGCTGCTGCAGGAGCAGCACACTCTCGGTCCGGCTCCACCGCAGCCGGCCTGTGGCAGGGGTGCACACACGGCTTGCCTCCGCCATGGCCAGCCCGGCGTCAGGCCTCGCCCCAGCGAGCTGCCCCAGCGTGGGCAGGAGCGGCGGGGAAATTTGCATATTCATGACTGCCTACTTTGAATATTCATGCATATCAGATCACGCGTGTGCAGTCCTAAAACAGGCCTCCTTAATCGCTGAAAAATCACGCCGCTAAGATGTGAAGCCGCAATATAGGGAGCGCGAAGTGGAAGAGGGCCAACTGTATGTAGAGAACACAAATATTCCTCTCATCAAATTTGCACACACATCAGTGATATTTAGCTTAATAACCATTTGAAGAAGTAGAATTGATGAATTTAAATTACAGAATAACATTCTGCAGGGAAATTGCTAATGCTTTCCATTTCAGCCATATGTCCTCATTAAGGTCTTGGGCTTCTTGGCAAACTAGAGAGCATCTGTTTTAGGCGCTTCTAGATCAGTTTTTCTGTGATTCACCATCAATGCCACATCACCAATGTGAAATACTATGGATCACCTGAGACTTCCCTGGCACAGGGCAACGGGTACTGGTGGTGCATTCTCAGAAGTCAAACTACAGTTTTCCCCAAATAAACCAATTGATGAATCTCTCTGTTTGTAGATTGTATCATCCTTTCTGTGAATACTTCTTGTGACAGAGTTTGGGATCAGAAACTACACCTTAAACTTGCGTTTCTATGCCTTTGCCATAAACCCATGGTTTCACTTGATCAGGTTTGTAAACAAACAAACAAAAGCAGTTGAGCAAGACCGGAGGCTTCTGCCTTCAGGACCTCCAGAGAAGAGGCCTGCTGACTTTGTGAGCTAGCAGATGGGAACCTGCAAGAATCTCAAGAACATAGGATAGTTCTCTGACACTGGCCTACTCTATGCTGAAGCAAATCATTTTACCTCCAGATCTTTTCCTTTTTGTTGTTCTGGGCCAAGGCAGTCTCTTAATTTATGTCGGTGCTGCAATTCCCAGCATAATGGGGTTCAAACAGTTCTATGTGCATTAGAGTATGGGTTTCTCACTGTTTCCTTTGTCCTAACCAACTTCTTAGAAATGGAAAGAGATTTATCTCTCTTTTCGTTACTTTCCTATGGAATGAAAAAAGCAAAATAAACCCTAACAGGCATGATTTCCTGACTTACTTGTACGCACCCATTTTGTCAAGGGATGTGCTGTGCATCTACTGTGAATTGCTGAAAAGGTAGCTGTGAAACACGATGTTCTTGTGTTTACCAGCCCTTTGCCTTTAAAAGAAGATCTGCAGCCTAAACAGGCAGCTTTAAGAACTCTCCTGACTCAGTTGTAATCAAGATACCATCTACTTAAATAAGCATTTGTACTCACAGTGATTTTAGGAGATGAATTACTGATCTTATTACCATAGTAAATACCCTTGAGGCAACACACAGACCAACAAAATATTGCTTTCTGCTGGTACAGTACCCATTTCCAGAAGAAGTCTTGGAGTATTGCTAGCCATGTGGTAATAATAAAAGATTTGCTTAGACTATATTTGCCAGAAAGTCCTATTTGCAGAAGTGGCTTTTAAATCTTTGACACTGTTCATAGGAAACAGCTTGTCAGCTATGAAAATATTCCTACCAGCTCCTGTATATCAGCCTTACTACTGGGGAAAAGAGATTTTCAGCTGGTCAAGTAGAGGTACAGTAGCTCTACCAAGAAGAGGAATTTTTCATCTGAAATGATGAGTGGCAGAGTAACATTACCTAGACAGGAAAACGTAGTTCTTGCTTGCCAGCAGTGGTGCAGCCCGTGGTGTTCTTTGAGGACAGTCCCCTTTCTGTGCACAGCTTTGTGTCTGGGCAGGCAGTAGGAGCTAGAGAAGGACAGGGAATGATGGTGTGTAGGAGGCCTCCAGCTTAAGCACACTTCACTTATTTATCACTGAACCATCATCTGGTCAACAGGAAAAGTTGATAAAACTGTTGCCTTCAGGGCTTCATTCTCCTTGGGAATAATGAAAAGGTGAAGCTGGTTAAGGTCAGTGCACAGGAGGCCCTATTGAAGGTAGGAGCATGTTGGCCCTGAATTACTGAGCATCATCTGGTATCACAGATAAGCAGAACGGGTAAGAGACTAGGCAGGCTCTACAATAAGGGACGGATTTAATTAACAATTGCACAGAGGGAGCAGACCGTAGCATTCTGGCACGAGGACATCCTACATCTGACAGTTGTTTAAAGAGACAGGGAGCACCCTATTATAAAAAATATATTACTCCTCAATGTATTTTTAAAATTACACAAGAAACAATAACATACTGTATTACCCTTTCTCTCCAGAGATGCCTAGTTACACAGGCACTGAGCACTGCAGGCTCTCTGCAGATATCTGCACTGGGGCCTATCTAAAAACATCAGTCTAACTTGGTTGCAGAAGTACAATGCTGCTGAAGTCAGGAGGTTGTGCAGATGTAACTAAAGGCAGATGTTGATCCATATTAACTAAACTATTAAATACATCAATCTTATCCAACCATCTGATGCCTTGTCCCATTTCCCAATATTTTCTTTCCCAAAATCTTATTTAAATTCAGCCAGATGACAACTTGCAAACTTCTGGGTAACCCTTTTTTTAATAAATTCTTGCTTTTCCCCCTCCCCCCTTTTCAAAGGTATATTGCTTTGATGTTAAGTGGATCTCCTAATTATATTGAAAGTTCAAGATGATCATCATTGCACAGTTCTAGCTGTTCCTCTCTTTAGTCAGTAAAAAACAACAACAAAACACCCAAGGAAAGAAGCTGAAACAAACCAAAGTTCAATTATTATTTCTTTTCACATGTGTTAGCAAAACAATTAATTAATGCACACGCTCTCTGTCTGCATTCTAAGAAATGGAGAAAATTGACTTGGATGATCCCAATCTAAAGTGCCAGCAGGTGTTTAACCATTTCCCACAGATCAGTGCAACTTCACTGGATGGTTTCTCTTCCTGGGGAGCCAAGCATGGGACACACCATTGCCAAAATGGACATCAATGGGAAAAATAAAAGTACATCCCTGAACACACCTGCTCAAGTAAATAACCTCTGTTCTTCATTCACCTGAATGAAGCACTACCCAGTCACTGGAAAACCTAAATGAGGGGGGGAAATTATTTACTAATCAATCTACAGGAAAAAGGGCTCATGGATTTCAGAGCTCCCCTGCTGGGAATGCATCTGATTTCTTATGCTATTAGACCAGCTTTGAGACAATACAGTATGACTTACTCTGGACCTTTTCACTAATGACAAGCAAGAACCACCACTGCATGCTTGTCCTTTCCTAAATGCATCTGTTTACTAAAGTCCATCCTAGGGCTACAGAAGTAGATTGTTTTTTCTGAATCATATTTACAAATCAGTGCTGTAAATTGTACTCAAAAAAAAGGCCATAGAAAAGGTGTGACTTGAATGCATAAGAATTTTTTTAATGAATAGAGCCCTTAATATTTAGTTTTGCCTAATGAAGTAAGGCATGAATGTAAAAGGATTACTATTCCCGTAACATTCAATTCACAGACACAAAGTGTAATTCATGGAACCTGGCTTTAATTTTTTTTTCATATAAATAATTAATGCTGCATTTAAAGCATGCTAAAATGTTTTATTTCTTAATCAGCTAATTTGACGGAGAAACAAAGATGCCTTTATATTCATTTTCCTTGACTAGAGTTACTGTAGTAAAAGGTCCCCTCTAGCTTTGGCCTTCACTCTCAAGTTTGCTGCTGCCAATTAGTTTTCTAAAGTCACTATTTTACAAAATGTTTCTCACTTTAAAAAAATGTAATTGAATGTCTGTACATCACAGACTTTCTTGTGTGCAGACGCAGGGTGTTAAACATTCTTTGGGTTGACTTGGGTCAGCTTTAAAAAATCTCAGACACTGAAACTTGAGAAGCAGTCGTGTGCTAGTGTTTTCTCCACATCCTGCTAAGTATTAAGTGGTTATTTAAAATAGAGTTGTTATACTCAGCAACTGACTTAAAGTGCTCGATATAGTTTACAAGACGATTAATTAAATGAGAGCATAGCATGTGATGCACATGTATTTCCATAATCATTCACATTGGCCTATCGTTGCCCTTTAATTTTCATACTAATTAAAGTAACACATTGAACTGCAAATTGTAAATGGCTGCATTTCTCAGTAGATGTTAACACTGATGTAAGTTGAATGGTGAATAAAAAATCCCAAGAATTAAGCAGTGTTTTTTGACTCTGATCCATTCAAGTTTCCCTACTCTTTCCATTACTGGACCATGTCCATATTTTAACAAAACAGCATTTTTTCTGTGTTTTTAGCCTCATTTTTTCTGAGGTATTTTTTTGCATTGTGATATCTGGTTATTTGGTTTCCATCTGTTACAATCAAGTTAGTTATGCAGAGGTCACAGTCACAGATTAGGTTTTTTACGTGGTGGTGGCACTGAAGTTTGTAATCTGATGGGCAGAAAGAAAGCCTATTTCACTGGTAGTTTTACCTCTTAATTACATCTGACCCATTATCCTCCTTGATTCTTGTTCAAATCTTGACACGGCTGACTTCGAACCTGAAATGCAAACCAGAGGGCTGCACTTTCAGGCTGCATCAAGGAAGGGGGAAGTTACTCCCTAGAACATGTACTGGGACTTGGAAGAGAAGAAACAGATAGGAACAATTATCCCAGGCTCACACAGCTGCTGGCATCGCAATATAGGGAGCGCGCTGATGGGGACCACCGCATCCACTTCAAGCAGTCTCTAGCATGTAATGGACATATGGTAATTGCTATTGAATGAGAAGTAACCTTGGACTATAGGCATATGAAAGACACTTTAAAAAAAAAATCCTTGACAAAAAACCTCTCTGTCAGGGCCAACAGCTCAAAAAATTAACAACTAATCACTCCTTTCAATGTGTCCTCTAACTAATTGCTTCCATGATGAGGTGGTGGGGTTTTTTTCCTTCCGAAATGAGCATTATAAAAGATTTCTTTTTAATTTAAAATGAAAAATTCCTCCACTCCCAGGTGACCTATCCAAGAGAAATAATAATAAGCACTTGAATGCTCAGAGAGCATCAGCTCTCACACATATTACAAGGCATTCATGCTCCCTTACATCCCCTCCTCCTTCCTACAGTGCGTCCCATCTCCAGATCGTAACTTGATTTGGCCTAAGATCTACTTTGTTAAAATTAACTTTCAGATCAGGCTGGAGTCAGTATACTTGGTGAGGAGGAGATGATCCAAGACTGCAAGGGAGGGAACAGCCTTGGGAGACAAAGAGGGAAGCTGTAGCCCAAGCAGGGGTTTTTGCGAAATGGATGGGCCACAGCAGCAGTGCTGGGTTTGCTCCCTGTTTTGTCACAGCAGCCTTGAGCACTGTGCTGTGCTCAAGTCCCTTGTTGTGGGCCATGAAAAGACTTGCCCTACATCTGCCCCAGCCTGCCCAGGCTGCAGCCAGGAAGAGCTTAGCACCTGCTCCTGCCTTGGTGGGGGCAGCCCATGACTGTTCCCATAATATGCTTCATTTCAGTGAAAGTCTTCTGAAGTTCAGCTGTGGCAATGCTGAACCGCCACGCATTGCAAAATGAATGGAGTCATGCTGAGGGAAGACTGATAGACTATGGTAATAATGCAAGACCTTTTTTCCCCTCATAAACCAGATTTCCCATACATTTCTGGAAGATTAATTTAGATTTAGGGAGGTTTCGACTGAGATACTGGAAAAAAGACTGTAAATGCAAGGTTGGTTTCTACCTGACCTTAACTACTACATCAGCCACAACTGCTCCAGTACATTTATATATAAAATGTACAGGCATTTCAGCTTAATTACCTAGGGACTCTACAAAAGAAAGTCTTTAAAATGTTTTAATTGCAAATTTAGTCTTTCTGAGAGCTACACAACAGTGGTATCATCCATTGACTAATTAACCATGTATTTGAGGAAAAAAATAAAATAAATTTCAGCTACATGGACACAGTTCTGCTTGTCTTAAGTAGATTATACATTTAAACATGCACATAGAGAATTAAGCAGTAATTTGAGTTTGTTGAATTTTTTTTTCCTTTGAGACTGGTTGCTGTAAATATAACATCATATTTATTTCCAAGTTTACCCTCCAAGTCTATTGGAAGAAAAAAGGAATTACAAAAGTGGGGGAAAGTCCTAAAAGAAAAAGCTCTTGAAGCTTACTGATTCCTGGGACACAAAAGGACTGCTATGTTTCCAAGTGGGAGGTTCAGTTGACTCTTCCACTTACACACAAATCTCTTCTCTCCCTCACTCCCCTAACTTTCATTTGCACTCACCTACTAAATACAGCATGGACTCTTCCTCTCTTGTAGCCTGCAGATTGCCTCAGATGGGATACAGCTGGAGAGGTGCACTCAAGCCATGGCAGACGCTGGCAGGGCAGTTGGCTTTGCAGAGTACTGGGCTGGTACTGCAGCCCCAGTGGGATCATGAATCAATACTGAATAAAAGCAGGGTTGCTTCAGCTCAGCAGGGTGTTGGCCATCCAGGAAGGGTGCTTACATGACAGCCAAGGGCCTGGGAAGTCTTTTATCTTTTCAAACTCAAACCCTTTTTTTACACAGACTCATGACAGCTGGTTATGATAAGCAAATTAAAACTAATTTAAAAGTTACTCTTGGGCACAATTGTCAGGCTTTCATTCACGAAACTCTCTAAACAAGTGCTTAAATTTAAGCAGGTGCCTAATCCCACTGAACACAGTAGGATTTATACACCTGTTTTAGTGCTTTCCTGGGCAGGGATGGTCCTCAGCAAGTGGTATATCACATCCCAGGAGTCACAAAGTCCAGGTGTCTTATTTTCATCCAGGTCTAATTGCCAGTGCCCAGCCAGTAGTGGGATCACACCATCCCTAACCAGATTTTTATTTTAGTGCACATCCCGCTGTACTGCAAACCTGCCACAGCCCCCCAGGCAGCTCTGCTGCTAATGAGCTGCAGCACAGAAATGCAAGTGTGAGAGCCATCTAAGCAGCTTCACAGTCAAACTGCCACTGTGGATAGCATTCAAGCCATGAACAGCACATTGAGCCATTCCTTGAAGTTGCAGCTGGGGCTTTTATCCCCATTTTATTCTTCCAAAGACAGTCATTGTGGTCCCGGCACAGCAGGAAGAGCACTGGGAGCCCTGGTGCCAGAAGTCCTCTCCTCTCCAGAGGCAGAGAGTGGTGAGGGTGCACATTCGTGGTAATCTCCCTTTTACAAGATACAGATGAGTCTGCTCAGTGGAAAAATTAGCTCTTGTCACCCTAGAGTGGCAAACTGCAGAGCTGGTGGGAGGAGAGGGGAAAGGAAAACAGGAGGTTGGCAATATGACAAGCAGTGTGAAGTATTTTTTTGAACATTAACACTGACTTAGACAAGACACAAAATTGAAAAGTAGGAAACATTTTCAACTACAAACCCTCCATGTTTCATAAACTTTGAATTATTCTTGTTGCTTAATCGAAAAACAAACACTGAGTTTTCATTTCTCTTTCTTCTCTGGCAAGAGGAGAGATGGGAAAGGAAACACAGAAAGAAAGGGTCACCACCAAGCTTTGTAAGGTCTGTTCTTTTGATACTGTGACTTGTTTTGGTTATTTTTTCATTACTTATTTTCACTAAAATAGAAGATCGCCGGGAAGGCATTTGCTTTGGTTAAAACCAGAATTAAATCTGACCTATCACTGCCGGAAAAAGAAAACAAATGTCTCTAAGGAAGACAAACTGTTTTGGTGTGCTCACATATTAAAGAAGGCATGTGCTAGTCAAAAAATGCACTGACAGACCAGCATAGGTCATATCTGGGGAAAAAAGTAAAAAAAAGAAAAGGATTTTTAACAATCTTTCAGCCCTCTCTTTATTAGACCTTAATTAAATCAATGGGTCAAAGAAACAGAGGGAAAAATGGTTCAGCTAGGGGACACTAATCAACCCCTTTCAGTGGACTGAAAGATATCTTAAGTGAAAACTAAACTTTAAAACATCTGCCTTATGTGACACATAAACAGATATTATTGCTTAAGAAAAATGTATCTGTAGGACTTTTCCTTGAAAATAAAAACCACATAACAGGAAATAAGTATTGCTAATAATCACTAGGTAAATCAGTGAGCATGCTTGAATGAGGAGAACTAGACAAATCTTTTGTGCTTTGGTTGAATAACATCCTTACATATGTTGTGAATTTTAGAGAACCCAGTGCTGAACAAGCACCAGCTCCTGGGTTGGTTTGTGCTGTTAGATTCAGATGATGATATGGCTGTGTTGATCACTAGACCTGTGAACAGCAATTGAACCATTTAACAAGATTCATTGGAAGTCTGGACTTGCCTTTTTTTTGACTCCACAAATTTTGGCTGGAAATCTAAACACTTCCTAAGACTCCACCCATATGCATGACAGAAGGGAGGTTCAGAGGTTCACAGGTTATTCCGAGTTGGAAGGGACCCACAAGGATCATCTAGTCCAACTCCCACGCGACTTCCACCCAGGGATCAAAACCACAACCCTGAAGCCATGGGCACCACGCTCCATTCATCCGAGCCTTCCATCGCCTAGACCATGTCACTGAATTCCTCATCCAGTCTTTTCTTAAACACCTCCAGGGATGGCAACTCCACCACCTCCCTGGGCAGACCATTCCACTGTGGGATCACTCTCTCTGTGAAAAAGCTCTTCCTAACATCCAGTCTAAACCTCCCCTGGCGTAGCTTAAGGCCATGTCCTCTTGTTCTGGTGCTGGCAGCCTGAGAGAAGAGATTCGCACCCACCCAACTGCGACCTCCCTTCAGGTAGTTGTAAACAGCAATGAGGTCACCTCTGTGTCCAGCTTTGGGCTCCCCAGTTTAAGAAGGACGTTGAACTACTCAAGAAGGTCCAGAGAAGGGTGACAAGGATGGTGAAAGGACTGGAGAACAAGCCCTATGGGGAGCGTTGCATGAGCTGGGGTTGTTCAGCCTGGAGAAGAGGAGGCTCAGAGGTTTAGGCTGGATGTTAGGAAGAGGTTTTTCAGAGAGTGATCTCTCAGTGGAATGGTCTGCCCAGGGTGGAGTCACCATCCCTGGAGGTGTTTAAGAAAAGACTGGATGAGGAACTCAGTGACATGGTCTAGATGACGGGAGGTTCGGATGAATGGAGCATGGTGCCCATGGTTCCACAGCTGTGGGTTCGA
The DNA here is from genome assembly GCA_013390025.1 of Pitta sordida. Taxonomy (NCBI): domain Eukaryota; kingdom Metazoa; phylum Chordata; class Aves; order Passeriformes; family Pittidae; genus Pitta; species Pitta sordida. The sequence continues at coordinate 189,803 of WEKX01001232.1, read as the reverse complement.
TCGCTGGGAGAGCATTTGGTTGGGAGTTGGACTAGATGACCCTTGGGGTCCCTTCCAACTCGGAATAACCTGTGAACCCGCAAGCATCCTGCCTTGAAAATATAAATGATTGCTTGTGAGGATATTAGGCACAAAACCACCTTTCCTGATCTGCACAGGATCTATACAGCATGCTTGCCCTGCAGGAGCCAAGCCACATGGTGAGACTGGGCAACCTTGCAGCATGGCTATGTCCCTCTGTACTGGCATGATCACAGGGGAAGGAAACATGACTCAGAAACAGTTTTCTCTCCTCTCACTCCTGGCTGTGGGGAAAGTTGACTTTGCCTGTACCTGGGTCATACCTGGGGACAAGGAACGCTTTTGTGGTTCTTGTCCCTCTACTAAGTTTTATGCAGATCAGGGTCATCTTGGATACATTGCTCCTATTCCTACACTAAATGCAGGTTCAGGACCCAAGAAGCTCCTGTTATGGTTCTACAAAAGACAAGACAAATTTTGTCTTATTGATCTATGCTGCTTTAGGAGATAATCTTATATCCTAAAGATGAAGTTGTAGTTTTTAACTAAAGTACATGGAGCAATCAGCAATGAACAAAGTCTGATTCCCAATATTTATCTATTAAATAACATATAATGCCCCAAATTAGCTTAAAACTGCAGACCTGTTGGTTCAGATATTGTTGGTCATGACTGAGTGTAACATTACTAAGGGTATTACTCTCTCTCTGAAGAGCATTTAGAGCCACATTCCATGTGCCATTTAACCAAGGAGAGTGGTGGTATCTCCAAACACGACTGACTCTGTCCAGTTTTTGTGACAGGCTGCATCCAAGAAATACCACCAAGTTTCCATATAATATCTTGCTTTATTATAATCATAATTATTCATATCTACTGCTTAAACCACAGTTGCACGAGAGAGTAATATTTCCAAGGCACTGGGTGGAATACCTTTCCTGGAAAACATGCTCTCAACAGGAAACCCAAACACAGTACTAGAGTTATCTTAAGCAGATTTTAATAATTAAATCCAAAATTCTCAAACCACTTGCTGTTCTAAATTTATTTCTTTAATAACAAGCCTGTTTCAGCAACACTTTGGATTAGGTTTTCATTTATTCAAAATTTAAGGTCTGTCCCACTCTGAGTGTTATTTTAAGTATTTAGGGGAATTTTTCTACTTGTGAAAATGAAGAGATTGTTGCATTATAAATTCATTTCCTCTGTTATTGCACAGGCCATGCACAATGCAGCTGTGAAAGCGCTGTAAGAGCCCTAGCAGTGTCCTCAAGCTCAACCTAATCGACCAAGGTTTTTTGCACAGAGGAGCTGGCCTTTTCCTACATCCTCAGCTACAAGTCCATAATTCCTAAACAGCGATGCTGATACTGCATGGCTGTGCCGAGTGAAGAGAAGGTGCCTAATGACAGTGACGACTGTCCACAGGGAAGGTGGGCCAGGTGCCAACAGCCATTTTCATGCAGGGCTTGCAAAAGAGGTTGAGCCCAGTGCATACAGCCCTGCACTGAGTAGTGCATGCAGCTCCTGTAGCAGGTGTTACCTCCTAAGGAAGGGCTCAGCGGCAGTTGCCATCCACACCAGCAATTTTACAAACAAGCAAGTTTCTTATGTGTTCTTCATCACCTCCAGGCATTCATATTCTTTTTAAGTACAGGAACATTAATTAGATTTTGACCACAGACCTTGGATTTGACTTACCCTGACAGGGTTTCCATTAGTGTAATCTGTAGGGGAATTCACTGTTTTAACATCTGTGCGCCTAAGGCCTATCTCACATTTACTGCCACTGCCTGAAAAGCCTCCCTTGTACGGTTGTGTGTTTCTTCATGCTCCCAATTTCACAGAAGTCATTTCAGCACCAAACGGTAATTAGCAAAGGGATGGGCCTCGGCTGACATGAATGCAATTTATTGTTTTCCACAAGGCCCTGAACCGAGGAAACAAAGAACACAGTCTTGCTGTCTGGCATTTTATTAACTTGTATTGTGCGACGTACCTTACTGAAGTGAGATCTCCCAGTAAATGTAGCAGCAAGCAACCAGTAACATGCTTGCTTTTGAAGAATATTAATTTTGGTTCAATTAGACAAGTTTTGTGAGACCTCAGCCTCTAAAATAGGACAGCCACTTTTATAATTATCTTCTGTATTAACTTTATCAGCACTCGACTTTTTACATAAATGCAACCTTTCATCTTTAAAATGCCAACACTTCTTCAATTTTGGCAACCATACAGCATTGCTAATTATTTGCTCATTATGTGTGGTTAACTGATGAATCATTAATAAATGAATGAATGGCTAATATATTTTTATGGTAATTGGAGATATAACTGATTGCAGACTTCCTTTGCTTTTCAAAACTGCCCTGAATGAGCAGTAGCTGCTTAATTGTTTACAGATGATATTTATGCCACTGACAAGCTCCTCTCATTGCCATGGTTTATCAGATATGAGCCCTCCCTGTGCCCCACGGCAGGGTGATGCTCTCCCTTCCCCACAGTGGCAGCAGATGGGCAGGCACACTCATTTTGGACAGGTTTCCCACCAGTTTCCTGCAATGGCTAATAGCAGGACTTCTGACACCATCACATTTTGTGTCAGCATCTCCAAGGAATACCATACTGTGACATGGAAATGATACCTTGCTGCAAGTCCTCTCCCACAGCGTGGGAGTCTCCAGTGAATACCACAGACAGGGCAGGGAAATCAGGCTCCAGTGACATTTTGTTTTAACTCCATACCATGGGTTAGAGTAAATGGCTTATACAACCTCTCACTGCCAGTGCACAGTTAATGAGCTCAGGGATAATTGCAGGGTTTCCTTCCTTCCTGCCTTCCTTCCCACCTTCCTTCCCGCCTTCCTGCCTGCCTTCCTGCCTTCCTTCCTTCCTGCCTGCCTTCCTCCCTGCATGCCTTCCTCCTTTCTTCCCATCTCCCCTCTCCTCTCCTCCTATCTCTCCATAAATCATTCTTAGAGTACACAGTTCCAAAACACAGCATTTAAATCTGCTTGACAATTCAAATCAAAAAGAAAAGGTAGTAAGATCACCAAATAAGGCCCCTTTAGCTATATGCACATGCATTCTGAAGATCAAGTTAAAAATGCAAAGGAGATTACCAATTCTTAATTATAATTATTTAACCAGGTGGGTAGTTTCTCTAATGAACATTTCTATGAAAACAGAATAACTAATGATGGTCTTAAAGAAGTCTTTGTCTTCCCACGTACTAATGATCACATTTATAAATATGCAGGAAGGACCCCCTGTACCTTGCTAATGATAAGTAATTAAGCACCAGGCATCAAAAGCTATAGAAAAGGGTCAGGGTAATGCAAGAGAAAATTAAAAATGCAATAAAATAAGTCGTGGAGCAAAATTAAATTTCTGGCTTCTGCCGGCCTGGCTATAAAGAAATCTTTTCCCCTTTCAGTATAAACCATGGCTGCTGTGAGGTATCCAAACAAAGTCTTCTAAGCACTTTCATCAGATTTTACTTGCCTCTGTGCTTGTACTCATATTGAAAACAAGTGAACCACCAGCTATTTAAAACAGACACTATGTTCAGTAAAGCTGCAGTTTCTCCGTGTTTATGAGAAATCGCTGTGGCTGAGATTATGGCTATCACCAACCACCTCAGAAGCATTTCAAAACATCTGATGAAAGAAAACAGGGACTTATTAAAATTGAAACCTGTTTTTGTGATTATTTTTTTAATCTGGAGGTCAACACGAAGGGCCTGTGACTTGATCCCTGACAGGGTCGCCACCAAAGAGACTCAGTCCCAAGAAGCAGAGGGCTGCCTCAAGCCCACACCTTCGCTTCAGCTTCTGAACCCACACCACAGATCATCACAAAGCAATAAAGGCAGCTTTCAAATGAAATTAAATTGGTTGTCTTTGGTAGGAGAGACATGATTGTCTCTCTAAATGAAAAGCCATTACATTAGGTAAGGCTGACGCTTTCTTGGAGGCTCAGCACAGGGACCTCTGTGCTCCTGCTGGCTGCTGCAGTGCTCCTTGGCAGCTTCCCTCAGCCTCCCACACCTATGGACCCTCTCCATGGCTAACCCCCTGTGCCGAAACCCCATTTTCTGCTGCTGCAGTTCAGGGTTCAGTAAGACACCAGTGTGGGTCTGAGGGAAATAATGTACTATTATTATTTCCCACTGACAGCAGGATTAAACTTGTTTGTAAAATCATGGGTGAGGAAACAGTAAAGAGCAGAGGTAGGGAGTGATGGAGCAAGTGAGACACAAACAAGCACCGTCCCTCGACCGAGCACCTCACCAAATGGTGTTTCAGTACCTGCTGCAGCCTTGCTGTGCCTCAGGGCCACAGCCTCCCTCAGCACAGTCCCACATGGGCAGCAACTTCATAAGATTTCTTGGCCTGATCTCAAATCTAATCAATTGGTTAGATAAAAGCACCTGGTCTTTGTAGTTAGAGCTTGTGGACACTGTGGCATTAATTGCAAATAATGCTGTGGCATTTCTTTCAGGTGAAACCAGTGATTCTCCCATATTTCTAACCTTTCCAGACTTCTTTTTGAAAATGATCTTAATGTTTGACTTCCAAACTGACCTTTCACTGCCTCACACTGGGTATTTTCACCACTGCCTTTAGTCCAGCCGTGGCTCTGGCTCTCACACGAAGCACCAAGAGCACGCAAGCCCCAGCTGGGCCAGGCAATGTGTGCTGACAAGCCAGCGCATTTTCCACTTTTATGGGCCATGCAGCCAGCCTGCCTGTTTGAGCTGTTTCATTTTGTCTGCAGCCGAAAATCAAATAACCTGAAATAAAGCCATGATGGTGAGCCGCTGTGGTGCAAGTGAGCACGCTTGGCCCTGAGAGAGGGGCACATGCTGCTCAGTCATGGCAGGCAGCCAAGCCCCACCCGGGGCTCAGGCCCAAATCCACCCTCCAGAGGTTACGGCTCCTGCACAACAGCTGAGGGGACACACCTGAGGAGACAGTCTCCAGGAACTCACGACTGTCCCCTCGTTCCCTCGGGTTGGTGAGCCCATGCCCAGGCCCATGCTCACTCTGCGGATGCAGTGCAGCCCTGCATGGCTCCACATGTCTGGGAATGCCTGCGAGGGACAGCCTGCACCACCACAGCGCTGCTGCCATGGCTAGGGGCTGAGGGAGAGAGGACGAGTGTCTGTGTTCCTGCTTGCAGCTGATACAATAGAAGAAGGGTAGGAAAAGCAGGTATTGAGTTACAGTTATCTTCAGTTAAAAAACTGTTTATCTTTGAAAATACGTATCTGTTACTGACAAGCTCTGAAAACCACTGCTCCAAGCCTGTCAGTAAAACCAAATGTTAAATGGAAAATATTTGCCAGGATTTAAAATTAGACCTACACATTACTTACAGATGTTTCAATGAAAAACACTTGAAACTCAACCACATAGAGTAATAAACCCCACAATGGTGTATTTTTTTATATTCCAAGTTAATTTTTATTATATAAGTAGCCATACGAAGAAGCCATTGCATACTGCTTAAATTAAATGTGGAGGAATGAAATCAGCAGTATCCCTTTACAGCATATGGTCCAGCAAATCAAATTATAAAGCTTTCCACATCTCATTAACTGCAATGAGTACAGTGAGATTTCTAATAAGTCACTTCTTTTTCATGTGCGAGGTGAGCAGTGACTTATTGTAACTATTCTCACAGGATGACCCTTGTGCTGAAATTAAGAACTAATCTAAAATGGGAAAGGTCATTTGGTCAAGTCTGATCATAACATTTCCTCGTTATTGTTTTAGTTGGCATTGAAGCACATGCTTTCCCAGTGCACCAGCTGAAAAATGCCTTTGATAATTTCACTGACAGCAAGTAACCCACACACTGCCATTTAATGAGTTTGGGCTGGATTAGCTGACAATAAAGAATACAGTATAAATGCTTTTATAGGATAAATTTTTCAGCAGGAAAAATTCATACAGGCGTACTTAACTAATTGATTTGCATTTACCACTGAGATACCAGTCCAAGTACCATTCTGGAAAAAACTTCTGGTTCCCAGTTAGACAGCAGCCTCTTCGATCTCAGCCTCCCCTTGGAAGGAACCTGCTTCATGCCCCCCACTCATGGCCCACCTGAACCGCTTGCGAACACTCACTTCCTCCTCTGCTCAGAAAATCAAATCATCATACAATTGCTCATCATGTGGCTTTGCTTTATGTGGATTCCTGATTTAGTGGCAGATCTGATTCAGGAACTGAGGCATTCCTGGCTCCCCATTCTGGGCTCAAATCTCTAACCCAAATCCAATCTCTCTTCCGCCATCAGCCTGAAATTGTTTGCTGGAGGATATGTTGACCATAAAAATATAGCACTGTGCACAATGAGAGAAACATCTCAAGACAGTGGAAAAGAGAAAGCTCAGCCAGGCCAGCTGAAACACTTGGGAGGAAAATCAACAGGCTGTTTTTAGCAATTACAAAGTTGTTGGCTGATCTGATGTAGCTGGGCAGGAAATACCATAGTTTTTGGAAACCATTGACAAAAATGTTCTGGCACTTCTGCTCTCCATTTTGTACTTCAAGAAGAGTTAATGCACTTTGCCCAAGAAGTTCAGCAAAGGAAAATGGGTGAAAGCTTTTCAAATAAATATGGAGATGCATCATCTTCCACAGAAGAAAAATAGTGCGACTTACATAAAATCTTCTGACATACTGCTCTAATGACTGGGCAGTAGTGGGAACATGATCATTCCTGCCAGGATGTTTCACTTGGTTATTAACCTCACGGAAAATTCTGAAGGACTGTAAACCAATCCTCAAAGGATAGATTTCTTATTTGGTCTGAAAACACCGCCTTACTTTTGTGCAGCCACTACTGAGAAGCCTGAAACCCAGCTACTGTTTAGATTAATTTAATTCCCCCTTAATGTTCATTAAATAGTAAGTTGTTACTTTAGGGCACCTCAAGACGAGTTGTTAGAGTTAATTTTTGGAATAACTAGTGTTTGAGTGCAAAACCCAGTGTGCAGAGGATGTTCACGTCATTTCCTTTGAGCTATTTTAAGCATCTAACAGTGATTCAGTTGAGAAGCCTTGAGGCCCACGAATGGGAACCAGCAGACACCTGAAGCCACCCCAGGTCCCCAGAAGAGTGGGACAAGGGGTCTGAGCACTTTCATCAGATGGCAGTCAGCCATGGGCTTGCCTTGAGTGGGGGCTAAGCCTGCGATCGGCAGCAGCGAGTGTGAGAAGGAAAGGGAGGATGAGTGCCATGAAGCTGCCCAGTTCCATCGCCCCACAGCCACACTGTGGGGCATCAGCTCCACTATCAGCGTGTGTTTCCCACGTCCCCTTTGCAACAGTCATGCCTGCTCTTACCCTGCTTCCCAAAACATTTGGCAGGTTGGGTGGTGGTTTTTTTCAGTTGCATATGAAAATTCAGAAGGTGGGGAAACCTTCAAAATACAAGTTGGAGTGGTGACACTCAGACTGCAGAATGCTTGAAATAACAATTTTTTTTGGCAAACATGGACAACTCACATCTCACTAGAATTAACCTTTGACCTCCAGACCTTAGAGAGTTGGAATTTCAAAAAATGCAGCTTTGCACAATGTGCACTGGATTTCTGCAGTTCTCATGTACATACATTTGGGTAATTATGTACTCAAAAGTTTAGATTAAGGCCAGAACAATGTACTTTAAAACAATCTGAGTTGTTTTACTGCAGTGAGTTAAGCTGAATGCAACAAAGGATTTACCAAATAAAAGCTCTGCCTCTTTCTTTGTGCAATGATTACATTGTCCAAAGTACAGTCCTTAGCACCCTCAGTTACAGATGCCTGTAGCATCTGCTGAAGATCTACTGCAGAAGGAAGACAGTACATGATGGCACAGTTGCAGGGCCCTCAGTGAAAAAGGATCTCATTTAAGAAGGCATTTGCAACTCTTCATTGAATTCATCTGAGGCTCTTGACTGTGCCTAGTTACTTCATTTATCTAACCACTTATTGACATTTTGGTTATGGGGAAAAAATGAGAAAAGCCGAAGTGATTATACACTTGAGCATAGCACCCTGCAGCTGTTCTGGAGGGATTAATTTCCAAAACATGGTGCGAGCCCTTAGTAAACTTGTAATTCCTACTCTGAGAGCTTGGACAGGTTGGTCTGCATGAAGGTTCAGAGTGTATGGTGCAGACATGAGGTCATCCTGCCAGGCTCATTAGAGCCACAACTAAGCAAAGCTATTGCTTTCCAAACACCAAATGTGGGCAATTGCTATCATCATTCCCATGCATGTTTTACTTTAAATAGTTGCTAGTGGCTCATCCTTCCCGTAGCTGAAAATTACCTACATACCTAAATGCATCCACTTGTTATGTGCCTGCATATATTTATTTTTAAATAGCTTATGCATATATAACACAGAGACACAAAAGTTCTCCAGTGCTTGCTCCTGGAGGGGTAATAGCACAGAAATATTTAAGATGATTCAACAGTGGACGGCTCAGCAGATGTCTCCAGCATGGTGCAAGGCATTAACGTCTGCTGACTCATCATCGGAGCTAATTTGTGCCTGGCTCATGTTCCCGTCATCTCAGCAGCAATTTAGTACTTGGTGAATTTTCTCTCATCAGGAGTAAATGTTATCACAGACTTGTGATTATGTGCTATTTGAAACTGGTAGAGCTAAAGCCATGTGTGATAATAAAAGGTAATTGTTTACCTTTGAAGTTGATATCTATGGCCTTCACTGCACTCTGCAGGAAATTGGGCCAGTCCATGACCGCTTGGGCAGTCAGGCTGTGTCTGACATCCCTCTCCAGGGTGTGAAAACGAGGAGGGTGCACATGCAGAAGTTGAAACAAGCTAATGTAGCTTTTATAGAGCTGTTTTCCCCTACTGAGTGAAGCCGAACACAATAAAGAATTCAGTAAGAGAAAGGTTCCTCTTCTATTTACTGTAAGGACACTGCTGGCTGGAGTGGAATAACTGAATTTTCTCTCAGTGGAAGGATGACCAATGCAATACCCTCTACGTACCCATAAGCATACCTGGGCACAGACACAAGTGTCCCAGACACGATGGAAGGCAGGGGAGTGTATCAGCATAGGGTGCCCAGCGGCTCGAGCCCAGCCCTCAGCCAGCAGCACTGCCCTCCTTGCAGGGCTTGGCCACACTTGGGCCATGAGTGATACCTGAACACTCAAGACCACAGTTTCCTATGTGTACAGTCACCATCACCTCCGTATCTGGGACTGGATGCATGTCACCTGACAGATACCCTGCAGGAGACAGCATTTTGGGTGCTTCAAGGACAATTTTTCCTTCATGAGATAGAAGCTGGGGTACAATTTCATTCCATCCCTAGGAAGTAGAGCCATCAGTGTCCAAACCTGGTTCCCCAGTGACTGCCCTGGCTGCAGGCAAACACAAACTGCAGCCACCATGAATTCCCTGACCTAAAAAACAGAGAAAGGCGTAAATCAGAAATACCAGTTGAAGGGATTTAGTGTTTGTAACATATGCTATTAACATGCTGTTAGCTTTCACAACTAATTTTCAGTGGATTACAACTATTCCTAACAGAAACGGCCTGGGAGATGAAGAGATCTCAGCATTTTTGCCTGCTTTCCCTTATTCCATCTTATCCTCCCAAACAATCCACATTGGAATTTATAAATAAAGACATATGCACATTTGGAGCATGTTCAGATCAATTATCCCACATCATTTTTTTTGGAGCTGGGAAGAAGGTATATTGCCTAAATGCTAATGCCTATGGATCTTTAATATTAATGTGATGCTCAAAAGATAATTACTTCTCATGAACCAGAATGAGTCTGGCCAAAAAGGTTGAACACATCCAAAATTCAGCTGATTTCAGTGCAGCTAATCCTGGTTACATTTTCTTTCCTCCCCAACTGGACACACTGCCAGATGTAATAGAAATAAACCCTATTGAAACTGGCTGAGGATACGTATCATATTCTGATTGGTAACAGGTTTACAGATTATTGGACAGGGGAGGAGAATTTACTAAAAAACAAAAATCAGTTAAAGTACCATCATGGTTCAAGCATAACCCCTCCATGAATAAGAGTCTTTCCCAAGAGGAATCCTCAGGTGGAAACATACCTTCTGCCCTGGCACTGGATCCCTGAAGGAAGCAAGAGGAAACCATTTACTGTAACCCTGCCCGTGGTTGAACACAAGAAAACTCTGGCGCCAATGGGACTTCTGGAAAAAGAAGAAAAGATTAGGTTTGTATTGAACTAAAACCTAGGAGTGTCAGACCTGTGGCAGTATGCTTTGTGGGTAACCTATAGGGAACAGCAAGGCTCAAAGCCAGAGTGAATAAAAGCTGCCTCCATCACATTACAGAGGGAGAAGCATCTCAGTCTCTTCCCATCTCAAGGCACGGGAAGGGGATAGCCCTTGTGCATCTGCCCTGCAAAGCAACACCGAGCTCAGCTGACACAAGCACAGCAAGTTAATTCCTGCAGGCTGGCAAAGTGCTCCCTACCATGGGACTGCCTTCCAGAAAGCTGCCTAAAACAGGGCTGGTGAGTGAGGAAAGCCGCTCCTGGGCAGCCCAGCTCTGCCCTGGCTCCTCTGTCCTGCTGTGGATGAGTCATGTAGAGAGCCGGAAAGGAAATAAATGCAAACACATGGCAGTTAAAATGGCTTTCACAGAAAAGAAAACACTGGGCTGGAGCCGCTGTGGATGTGCAGCACGGAGCTGGTCCCTGTGGGATGGGCACCTCTCAGCGTGCAGCTTTGTGAATCCATCTGCCATGGCACGGGCAGTTACCAACATTTCCTGACTTGCTAAAGCTGTTGGCCAAGGTCAGGCTAAATACATAATTTCCTCATAGTTGGGTTTTAAATTATTAATTTACATGGTTCTGTTTAAAAAAAAAAAAGGCTGGAAGAGGGAAAAAGAGGCAGCAGAGCAAAGCAAAGACAACAACTGTGGATACAGCAGGAGTGGAGGGACATAGGGGAAAAATCTAGTTGGAAAGAATACATTCATCTGCTTCTAGAATTAAATGCAAATATACGCTTAAACATACAGGTTACACACACAGAAATTTGGAAATATCCAATATTTAACCCATGCCATTTTTATTTCACTTCCTCATAAAAGGACTGTTTCATGGTTTTTAGTTGCACTATCATGTTCCCACCTTTCCACAGCACCTCCCTGCAAAGAAAGGTGGTAGGTGGCGGATGAACTGTGGTGCAGCAGATCCCTGCTGCAGGATTCCCCTCTCCTTTGCTTTGGAAGAGGGCTTTCAGCTGGGCCTGGTCTTGCTTCTCCTCAAGAAGTACCTCTGCTGCCAACCTTGCTGAACTTTTTGCTTTAACAGGAGTGTAAAAGCACTTATAGAACACTCCCATAAATTTTATTTTGGTGATCTGACAGCATTTTCTCAATAAATTAAAGGGAAAAGATGACTATAGTTTCAAGAAAACTTCTCAAAACTTGATGAGATAAAGGACAAAACTTCCTTTACTCCTCCACCCAAAATGATGTGACTTTTTACATACCATGTGCCAGTACTGCAGCTTCCTAAAAAGTTTATCTCTAATCATGAGAAACATAACGATTTTCACTCCTCTACCAACAGAGTCTGAGCTTTGCTATGTGTTCTTGGGCTTTAGTCCTTTGATCATCTGGAAAGACCGTTCCATAAACAAAGAAGATGCTCTGTTTTAATACATAACACAATGTGTTTCCAAAGTCAAAGAAAACACTCATGATTAAAGATGCTCACAGAGCAGGGCCATGACTTTTTAAATGCCTGAGTGACAAAATAATTCAACCCATTAATATTAGCACTCCAAAATTGAGAGGAATTCAGTAGTTATTGCCAGAAATACTTTTCATATGTATATAATGGATATCAGCTTTTTCTTTTATGATGAACACACACATACATGTCAGGTGTAAGGGCATAAAAGAACAGTCAGCCACAGCATGTTTAGTTAGCACAAGGCAAGATGCTCCACTCAGCTTTTGCACAACTATCTAGCCATGATTTTAAGTATTCATTTCTACTTGTATGACTTCTTAAAATTCCCTGCAATATAATTATACTAATGGGAATGCAGAAAGATAATTGCTTTTAGAGAAAAGTTTCTCTTTTGTTTCACGTTCATTTGGCTTCCATAAATAGAACAGGAGACCTTGAACAGCAGCAATATGCATCCATGTGTCTCTAGCTATTTATTCACAAAGCCAGACCTTGACAAATGTGATTTGTTCAATAAAATTAAAAAGTATGCACAATAATTCATTTAGACAAAAAGATCTGAAAAGGAAGTGTGCCTCATCACTGCAAGTGGTCAGCTGATTCCCGAAGAATTGGCAGGTGTTCTCCTTTTGGAAACCAGCAGTGAAGTAGTCCTTAGGAGAGGAAACTAGTGAGCTAGGAATCGGAGCAGTTCTTTATTCAGACAATATTATACAAATTAGATCCATGAAAGCCAGAGAATGACTGTGCCTTGAACCTTGTCTGTGTGCATAGAACAATGGAGAAATTAATAATTAAATCTATTACATATGCTCATAACTCAGCACAAAAGATACTTCACTAGCTCAAACAATTCCGCATTTTCATTTGAATAAAGCTTTCACAGATTTTTCTCTCATTATATATGTATTATATTTTAAATTTAACAGCTTATTTTGTTGCCTTTATGTCTTGAATTAATAAGGCTACACTTAAATGCACTAATGTTGAATAGCATCAGAATTCTTTACAGTCATTACTTGGGGGGGGGAGGGAAATCCCTAGTTTCCCAGTGGTGAAATCAATTTGCCCATAACTTCCTGTCTCTCATAACCTCTTCTAGCATAGTTTCAAACTTCGTGCTGTTTTTTGTACCAGAAGACTTGTTTATATGTTCTGGCTGTGGCTGGGGCAGGATCTGAAGGTAACACTATTCTGTTAAGTTTGCACAAACAATTCAGGAACAGACTGAAATCTTTTCAGACAGTTAAAGTAATTAGCAGCCAGATACACCAACCTAATGCTATTTCCTTTGTAAGAAATACTTTAGCCTCAGAAACACAGATGGCTCAGTGAGTTCTGACCCAGAACTATTTTCCTTTGAAGGGCGGGGGGCTCGCAGACAGCTGGGGGCTGGTGGGGCCGCGGAGGATGGCGGGCGCTGGGGCACTGGCTGGCTTCACCCCTTCGCCAGCTGGGAAGAAGGACCGGCTGCAGCATGACGAGGGTGGAGGGAAAAGGAGATGCAGGAGAGAAACCACTGAGAGACTTTAGATGTAAAAATTACTGAGAGTTCCTCCAAAGTCCTCTTCCTAGATGGATGCTGACTCTGGGCCATCACAGCCTGCAGCCCACGCAGGCCCTCTGACGGCTGCCAAGTCAAATAACGCTAATTGCATTACAGATTGCAAGCAGAATTTGCTGTTCTTTTCAACTAAACCCAAGACTTTCCATTTCCATTTTATTTGGGGAATTTAAGTGGCGTGCGTATTCCTACTGCCAGCTGCGATAGGGGTTAGGAAAGAGGTGGCAATAGCTCACTCACCAAAAGCAGATCTGTAAACTTGAGAAACCAGAGAGGGTAAGTGAAGGGCTAGAGACTGCCAGCTGTGGGAAGAGCCGCCCGGGAGAGGCCGGGCTGCCCCTCGCAGGGCCAGGCAGAGCAGCCCCACGGGGGTGGCTCCACGTCTGTCCGAGCGGAGGGAGCAGAGATGCTGCTGTGTCCCACCACAGGCATCTCTGAACCTCCTGCTCCCCAACGTGGGGCAGCCACACTCACACACCCCGTCCTGTGGCAGACACTGAGCTACAACACAGCCCTCCTCACACATCCCCCCTCCCCAAAACAGAAACATGGGAGAAGCAGTGCTGAGGCTGCGGGCTGAGCACCAGTGGGGAAAAACGCATCTTAGGGGGCACTAGGACAGAAAGTGATGCTTCCTGTGGCATCACACAGGGCAGTGGCTTTCAGCATCAAAACATACATTTTTTTCCCCCATATATTTTTGATTAAATTTTAAAAGGTTTATAAACTTCTGTAGGAAAATCAGATGCCATATTTGACTTTAAAACTTTACATCATCGTATTATTTCCTCCTATCATACAGAAATGCACATGTCCTGTTCCTTTATGCTTAGTTGCACATGTGACATTCAAAATCTCTAACACTATCCAGTCTTGAAGAACTTTGCAATTATTAGGATGGCTCCCGTAGTCTGGCAGCTCCAAGGAGAAACGAACTCCAATTTTTGGAATGAACAAAAATTCTGACAAACCCTCCCATCAGTCATTTAATACGGGAAGACTCTGGTCCTCTTGAAAACCTCCGCAGAATTGCTCACCCCACCCCATCGGCTGCAATGTAATACACATTTCGCACTGCAGCATCCCTTTCAGTGGCATTTCAGCTGAACAGAGATGTTAGACTGCCACACTTATTTAAGCAGAAGGGTATCACTGCTCCTTCATACAATACTATGTGGCTCGAAGGTGCAATAAGCAGCCCAGAAATATGCCAAAAATGTTTGTGAAAATAAACAATGTCAATTTGCTCCTTAAAGCACCATCATGACAAATTTACCGGGAGGCTGGAGAGATAAAATGCAGCACTTTAAATACCTAAACTAATCAATAGAGAGAGCCGAGCATACAATCCATTTTCTCAGAAGGGCAACCTTTTAAGGTTAATTCTTCATTCATATAAATACAATGCCAGGGTCATTATTTAACTTAAAGCGGTCCTTCATTAACCTATAATAATTAGGCTCAATTTAGTACTAAAATTAGCGGCCAAAGAAGGCCACCTGAGTGCCGACGCGGGCTGAGCCCGGCCCGGCGGAGGGAGGCCGGTGTGAGGCTGCGGGAGCGGGGCTGAGGGGGCGGCCTGGCCGCTCCTGCNGGGGCCGCTGCCCCGCCCGGCCCGCCGGGCCCTGCGCCGTGTGCTGGGCAGGAGCCGCCGCGGCAAACCGGGGCTCCTTAACGCTTCGGTCTGCAATCAGGAGCCAAGGGCAGAGGGGAGGACTGCAGTCATTTGTTGGTCATATCATTCCAGATGTTAGTGCCAACTAAAAAAGTTTCCTGTCTAACCTTGGGGAAGCCTCTGAATCTTGCCATGCCTCAATTTTTCCCCTTTATAAACCAAAGCTAAGTACTTCTTTAAACTGTATAATAGCGCTGGAAAAATCCAGTGCTGTTTCCATTACCCTCATCTCTGAATATCCCTCCTTTTTAAAAATAATATCTTCAAATACTGCTTAGAGTATGACTAAAAAAAGCAGCTTTTCTCAAACCGTTCCCTCAAATATTGTCCACTGTGTCCTAAGTAACACTGTGGATCTCTGGTATCACCCTCTGCGGAGGTACAGCATCCAAACCGGGACAGATATAACCATCCCCACAGTCCCAGGACAGACATTGCTCGGACAGCCGCTGGCCTGCCACACTGTTGGTGTTCCTACACAGCCAACTTCACACTGTTGGTGTTCCTACACAGCCAACTTCACACTGTTGGTGTTCATACACAGCCAACTTCACACTGTTGGTGTTCCTACACAGCCAACTTCACACTGTTGGTGTTCCTACACAGCCAACTTCACAAGAAGGAAAGGTCACGTGGCAGTGAGATGGAGGGTATGACTGGAGACTTGTGTCCATGCCTCACTCTGGGCACAGCAAGGGGCCACCCCCTGTCAGCTGTGGTGGGAGGCCACACACACACAGAATCACAGAATCACAGAATACTATGAGTTGGAAGGGACCCACAAGGATCATCTAGTCCAACTCACCATCTAACACCCGTACAGAGACCGAACACACATCCCAGAGTGGTAAACATAAACCCAGTTCCCACACAGGCTAACAGGCCACTCTGAGCCAGAAGGGACACACACACGCTTCTGATATATGAATATGGAGTGAGCTTAATGCCTTTCCTTGGTATAACCCATCAGCAACAAGGTTGCAACTGGTCTAAAAGGTGAATTAACCTGCTCTTAGCACTTGCATTGGATTTCTTTGCTTTGGACTTAGTTTCTTATAAGCAGCGCATTACATAGGTCTAGTGAACCAAACTTTAAAAAGAAAAGAAATTCTTATGTATATGTATTACAAACCCCCACAAAACGGGTCTTTTGCCTTCTCTGAGAGTCATCTGCAACACACAGCCACAGAGGGTCTGGCCCCTGTGTGTGCTGAGATCTGGTGGCAGCCAGGAGCTGTTCCAGGCAGGAACTGATTTCACTGGTTTTCTGAAGGTAAGTGCATCAGCACAGATCCCTGCTTGAGAATATGGAGAAGTCAGGGCAAACACAGGACACACACAACACCTATGACAGGGAGGACAAAGGAGGTAGTACAGCTGTGGGACAGGCTGATTTGGCAGGGAGGGGATTGCTCAGTGGGTGCAAGGGCAGCATGCTCCTGTTGAGCACCACAGATGTCACATGCCCTGGAAATAAAGATTCTTCCATCCCCATAAAAATGGAAAACTTATTTTGAAGGGGAGGGGAAAGTGGGGCAATGAGATGTACAATCAGGTCCAAATAAAGTTTTATGAGGAGAGCTGGAGTGCACTCAGCCCGTGGTACTGTCAGGTCACTGCTAGGCAAAGGTACCTCACGATGGTGTATAATCAAGTTTTATGAGAGGGATACCACTGTCAACAGGTGATTGAATAGCTTTTTGCATGACGGACCTTGCCAGGGATCAGCAAAGTGAAAGACAGAGACGGCCATTTACCTTGACATGCTTCTTCCACACAAGCCAACCTAATTGCACACGTCAAAAGGAAAAGGCAACGTATGGCTTTCATCCGCTCCCGATAACGATCAGATAGGGCTCTTCCTGTCTTCTCCAGCAGCCCTTCCTCCAGCATAGCATGCAGAGGAGGAAGAAAATACAGCTTTGAAGGTCAGGTAATAGCCTAATTAAAGCAGAATTCCAACTGGAACGCTGTGGCTCTGCCCTTTTAAAGCACAGCACTGGGTCAGGCTGTCAGTTGTGGTTTAGTGCACTGGTGCTGTTAGCACACCCCTAGTAGTATGCTTTTTGGCTTATCGTGGGTCATTTGACAAGGGGGTTTCTAAATAATTGCAGCAAGTGCAAAGAGATGTGTTAATTTTAAAGCAGTTATTGCCCTGTGAAGGGCATCTACCCCCAGCCCTGCTGGAGGTGGGGAGAGCTTTCAGAGGTCGTGAGAGCAGGCCTCTCCTAAAAAAAGCAAAGCGCAGAGTGGGTGGTCAGGCAGGATGAGCATAGTACAATGGCCTTTGCAGCAATGGTCGGTCAGAGTTTAAATTTTTAACTTGCCCAGAGTCCCCACAAAGTGTGCAGTGGTCCTGTGGGTATGCAAAGCCCTGGGAGCATCGCTCTTTAAAGCAGATGTGATATTACAGTCCTCAGCTTGCACAGGCACGTATTTATGGCCCAATGGTATTTGTTGGGAGTGTAGGGGAAGATAATATTCCTTTTGACAGCATTACTGCAAGGCAAGGGCATAGGTTCTCTTGGGCATGTTTTTAGTTATATATAGGCCTGAATGTACAGCAAAAAAATTAAGAGTTTTTTTGGCATGATCTCAGTACAATATCCTCGTGCTTTAATTTTGTATGACCAGTCCTTGCTAGGGCAGAGGAAGATGTTTGCTTTATTTTTTCAAATAAAGTAAAATAACCTCTTTTTACCCTCTTAAATATAATAGAGTTTGGGCAAAAAGAATGTTGGTGTGGGAACACAAGTGCACACATTCTAATATGATGTTTCTGTGTCTCCCCAGTTGTTCCCACCAGCTGCATACTTCACCACAAGGCTATCTGCTTCACAACAGCCAACAGTTACAGATGTCCAAAAGGATCAGATCACTTTCTCTGATCTTTTTCTCCTTGTTTTTTAAAGTGTTTAATATAGAGTACAGACAGGAGGTAATTGTGGTATTTTCTTCTCTCCAATCACACAAAACCTCAGAAGCAAGAATCAGACCTTGGGGGAGAAAACCAGGCGCAATTGCTGCACTGTAACCCCCTAACGCTGCCAGCACAGACAGCTGTTCCTGTTCTGACTCTTTTCCAAATGAGTCAAAGGAGTTAGTTCCAACTTTCAGAAAGTTGTTGTATGCTGCTTTATTTCCCACTTCAGGGGCTAGGATTCACTCTGGAGTCCTAAATAACATCATCTTTTTCCCTGATATGGCCAAAACCATCAAGGATTAGGGATTCATAACTCATGACCAGCACTGGAAATACAAAGCTCCCCTGACACCCACACCTGTTCTTTGACCCTTCATGGTGCCTGAAACGTGACAGGCAAGTACAAAAATTAAATTTGGTATTAAGACATAAATTATTTTATTATATTAAAATGCCAGAGGTTAGTACACATTAATGGGGAACATTAGTCATGCCAAGTTAGAAAGTAATATAGGAAGAAGATTAGCAAAGAGACATAGGAGGAGCCTGTGCAGGGCTCAGGAGGTCTCAACTGAATTCCTGGCTCCTCCATAATGTTCCTGCATAGCTGTAGGCAAGTCACCTATACCAACACCCCTGCTATAGTTGCAGGCACCACACTCTTTGTTTAGGAGTGCAATGAAAAGACCAGTCTTGCTGTTATCTCAGCACAAATCAGTATCCAAACACCTCAGCAGGCAGAACCACCAGGTCAAGGCCTCATTCCTCAAAACTGTTCTCATTCACTGTACCCAATAGCTGGCAGTAGCATTCTTGCTGCTGGCAGAAGGAAGAATCCAGGGAGCCATTCCCTCCCGGGAACAGGACAGCCCGGCAAAAGCAGCAGCCAGCCCCCGCTGTAGCTGGGCGAGGCGTGAGCCTGCACACAGGCAGCAGCAAGGGCTGGAAGATGCAGTTTCTCAGGACAGATAAATCTTGTCATTGTTTCAGGGCCTTACTTTTGACACAGGACAACAGTACCAGATTTTTTAACAAAAACACTGGAAAGTATAAAGGCACTTCATTCAGTATGATGCAGTAATAGTCATGCATTATGGCAGCCACATGACAATACTGCTGACCAACACAAGCTTTCTTTTGATCTGCAGCACTGTTGGTTTATGTGCCAATAAAAATATTTATGTGCAGTACTACTAACATGGCTCTTTATATAATTGGTCTCCAAACAACAAGCATCTGTACTGCTCCCAAACAGGTAAAGAAAGCTCTTACCTGATGGAGAGACTTTTCTCTACTGGAGAGATGATGGTGATGACAACAGGTGCCCAGGGATGAGTAGAAAGGTAAGACGAGTAAGTTGCAGCAATTCACTTCTGGCATTTGTTTACTTGCTTCTCACATGCAGGCTGAAACATCTGTCTCTGATGAGTAACTGCGGGGAAGTTACTTAAACTCCTCAGTTATGCTCTGTGTCATATGAGAGACTGGAAAAACATCATTCCTAAAACTGGACAGCAATAGTCCGTAACTCACCTTTCCCCTGCCTTTCCACAGGCAAGTCGTGGCCCAGCAGTCTGTTTTGCACATCACTTAAAATATTCTTCACAGAAATTTGAGACAATACTGCTAATAAATCTCAATATTTGATGCATTCAGAGAGCCAATGCGTCAACAGTTGAAGCCTAGAAACCAATCTGCAGGAACCCAAGAAACACTCTTAATCTGAAGGGATGTTCAGAGAGTGGAATCCTATCAATATTGAAGTGATGTGTGGAAGAATTTACCCCAGCTTTAGGCAGGGGGAAAATTTGACTTTGTTTTTAATTTATATTGCTTAAACCTTGTTTCTCAAAAATCTGTGGCTGGCTTGTTGTTTGTGGCAACAACATCACATGAAAACCAACTACTTATTCCTTGAGGGCTCCACCCTGCCCCCACCTGATTTGGGAAGAACAGCATTAGAGAGGTTTTTTTGATTTATATGGAAAGAGGAAACCACCCTGGGCTAAAAAAGCTACAGTCAGCAGAAGCAGCAGTTTGTCTTCAAAGACTTAGACACAAGGCTCCCAAATGATTAATGTTCCTAACTCACATTTTTCTTGCAGATGTGATTACAGAAGAGAATATGGAGAGGATTTAAAAAAAAAATTAGAAATGTATTTTCATAAAATATATTTTCATAAGAAGGAAAGAAACAACAGAAAACAATTTTCTGGTTCGTTTTAAAAGAATAAAGTCAAAAATTATAAACTCAGATGCCAAAGTGTTGATCAGTGTAACACCTTGGCACCAAAACTAAACAGTCTGGTTCCCTAGAAAGTTACTGCTATTTGTCCAACCTGAAAAAACCCCCAAAACCTCAAAACACATAAACAATTTATTATGTAACTACGTATCAATGTAAATACCTAAATTCAGGCTCCATAATTGAAAAACTGACAAATACTGTCAAATATCACACAATTAGTTTGCATTGCTTTTAGCTATGAAACATCACAAACTTGAGAATATGCTGTATGGCTGTGATACCTATGTCTCCATTTTCCAGTTTTCTACAGTTTCTTTGGAACTAGACAGTAAGACTTCCAGTTGCCAATCATTATTTGAATTTGAATAAACAAGATTGGCACAGGGGAGAGTCTACCAGCGCAGCTACAGAGAAAAGCACGTTCTTTTGGATTTTGAACACATCTTTTTTCATGCATATGAGAAAGGACAAGAAAGGGTTTAAATCACCACACATAAGCTGGATTTAAAGTGATAAAACGAATCTGAGCAACCATCTGTGAACATCTATGATAAACCATTTCTCCCTCCTCTCTCAGTCACAAGGTACATAACTGTCTTGGAAAACATTGTTGTCAAAAGAGCAACAAGCTTTAATATTAGGATCTTTCATTGCGGAAAGCTCTTTTAAATTTTTTTCCAAGGTACTTGACCCAAGCACAGCCCCAACTGGACTGCTCAACACATGTTGAGAGGCTGTTTCAGATATACAAAGAAGTTGGGTTTTGAAAGCACATTTGTGCATCCGCCTAGTTATGTTTTACTCCCTCTGACTACTGACAGGCTTTTCAAATTTGTCTTCCAAAACTGCCTTCGAACCTGTTCGGCCTTGTAATGCACTCTCCATTTTCTATGAATAGACACACACACACACACACACACATATATATATATATGTAAGAGGACATTCCTGGATGGGTGAGCTGGGGAGGAAGGGGTACAGAACCAAAGCTATACATCAGCTGACTGCAAAGCTTTAGTTAATAAAGTTAATAATCAGGCTGTTGATTGCAGCCTGATTGTCATCTTGTCAGACACTTTTCCTGCACAAATTGTAAAAAAATAAATTGCTCCCACCCCCAAATTAAATATCCTTGCAAGGTACATGGGGTAAATTTACCCAAACTGCTGTATGCATCGTAACTAGAAAGCCCAAGCTAATTCAGCACAATACGTGACTGCTGCCTCCAGCACACAGGACAAGGACCTCCGTTGCCACCAGGCTCTACAAGGTGATCCTGAGTAAACACCGAGTTTGATAAACTCCATAGTGGAGCGTGATCTCATGTCCTACAACAATACCTGCAAGATAAGACTTGTCCTTTGGAAGGCTTATGAAGGAACGAAAACTAGTGCACTATCTCACAGAGCCAGCTGAGGAAAGGGAGAGACTGAACACAGATGTCATAAACTCATACACATTTTTATCATACACTCGGGGGGGAAAAACAAGGGCACAAAGAATGTGAGCTGGGCTGGGGAGAGCACTGATATTTTCCTCTTTCGCTCTTTTTAGGAGAATTCCCTGTTTGCCTTAAGAAAAAAACCCAACCCAATACCTTGATGAAAAGTTTTGTGGAAAAACAATAGTTACAGCAATTTTTGCTAAAAGCAAAATCAGGTTTCCAACCATCTCTCTGAAGTAGCTTTTAGTATTAACAGATGTCTATCTGGAATCTGCCTGAGCCAGTGAACGCATTCTGAATGGACATCAAAAAAAGTACACAATTTTTGCTCCATATAATCTGAGCAGAAGATGCTTTCTCCCAGACTTTATGGATTTGACATCTATCATGCAATTATTATTTTATCTTCAAGAAGCAAAGACCTCAAATGCTTCTGGAAGCCTCCCAGTCAATGTAATTTGCTTTTCCAGATCTATAGCTCAGCTGTAAGTAGTACTGGAGCAAAGTGCTGGAAGTAAGTAGTATTTGTCTGAGGCTATAAATAGGACACATTTCATTTGTTGGTGTACAGGTCTTGCTTGTAATAGCAGCAGCCTTGCTGGCTGCCACGTTGAGTTCATTAATTCAGTCAGGAGAAGGCACTGAAGATCCAAAGCAGATAATTAGGCCAGAGATAGCTATCATACCTGTTCATTTAAGCAATTACTGCAATCTGTAATGGTTTATATTTCTGCCTGCACTTTCCTGTGCTCTTTACATACTGTCTTCACAGATATAAACACACCTTTTCCTACCACATCAACCACTTTACACATTTGCCCATATATCCACTCCATGTTACACACTGCTGTGAGGGAGGCTTGACGGAGCCAGCCCATAACTCCACAAGTCTCTAGCAGTTAGCATTCCTTTTCCTCTTGCCAATTCTTCAAGTCACGCAACATTTTAAAAGTTATTAAATTCTAAATAAAGGAGATTAAGGATGCCAAATTCTATTCTGTGCTAAAAACAGCAATCAGTATTTGTCAAGACAATAATAATGTTTTTGGGGCCAGAAGACTGCTATTCTCTAGCTTTTTTCTTTTTTTGGTAAAGAGATAGTTTGCAATATTTTCCAGTAGCTGCTGCATCAAACTCAAGAGCTCTCGTTGACAGCATTTAAATTATCGTACCAAATTAGGTATGTTTCTCTTTCAAAACAGAACAGTCTTTTTCCTTATTAATACTGAAATTATGTTTCAAACAACATATGCATGTATATAGCAAGGTAGCAAACCATTTCTTAAAGCATCAGAGGAACGCAATACCTGTATATTTGAACTACAACCACAATTCCCAGGAATCACCATTTTAACCTATTTTGTTCTGAGATTTGTTTTTTAATAGGAAGATTATTCTCTGTGAAATCATTTTGACAGTCATATCTATTACGAGAAGTTAATGCCTGTGTGCAGCAAATCAGTGGCTCAGCTTTGTAAATGTGCAGAGAATGTTTATCACAGTATTTTCCATTTTTATGAGGATGCAGTTGGTTATTATGACAAGGTGAAAGGTCTCAAAGCCTTCATTTTTAGGCCACAGGTGTTCTTTGTAGAGGTTTTTTCAATAAAGAGTATTATTAGTCCTTTAAATTAGCTCTTATTGAAAGTTACCACATCTGCGTTGTGTGGTAATGAAGCCAGGGAGGAGGTCATAGCAGGGGACTTGTGCTTGAAGAAAACATCTGGACATTGCTTTGACATTCACTAGCAACTTCTTTTATTTTATTAAGAAGTAAGGAAATTATACTGAAATCAATTGCAAGATGCAAACAATAAATAAAAATACAGGATTGGAAAAAAAAAATCTAGGTTGGGAAAAAAACCTCCCACACCACCCTTTCCCTTCTCTCACTCCCCTCCCGTGAATTCCAGCCAACAAGATTAATTACCTGTGCAACTGGCAGCACCAGTTAAAAAATGGTTCAACCAGTATTTAACACATACAGTAGTCATTCTGTCTTTCACAGGAGGAGCTACTGTCATTTTAAATAGAGCTTTTTATCGTATTGTAACTTTTTTTGGTTGTTGTTTTATTTACTACATCATTTCACGATAGGTACAGTGACCTTAGGTAGTCCTGTACCTCCATAGAGGTGTTTCTTGCCCTCCACTTCCCCCTGGCTGATACAAGCAGGGAGAGTTTGTTTCCTGTGAACAATACATCCATCACTTCTGCTCATGGGACTAAGGAAAAGTCTATTTCCAACAAAAGGGGGATTGAAAAGCCATCCAAAACATCAAGTGGAAGTTGCTGGAACTGCTGTGGAACTGTGTAATGGTTCTTAACCATCAAGGTTGATAACAAAATATTTAGGAACTCCAGCATGAAGAACCTTGGCTGGGTCAGACTGTTCAGCTCCATGGCACACAGAGCCAGGGGGTGTGTGGGCAGTGTTACAGGGCAGCGGTCACAGCGGCCTCAGAAATGCTGAACAGCAGCGCAGCCTTGCTCCCTGTACTGCCTTGTTTTAAGTGCTTACAAATGCAAATGGCATTTCTAATCTACTCAAGTTCTTACTCTACCCTCAGCACTGAGGGTCTTCTGGTATTACTGCAAAGGGCCGGGACATTCCTTCCCTCGGGCAGGGAAGAACAAATGTATCAATCCATTGTTTTAAGGCCAGTTTTCCGTTCTTACAAATCTTTAATATAAAGAAGTTTTCATTGACACTATCAGGACAGCGTATACCCTCTGAAAACTTATTATATATCTGGCTAGAAACCCTGACGCAAATTCTAAAGGCCTATAAATACGTTTTGTTATAGCTATATGAAATTATCACAGACAAGCTATGCTCCAGCTCGCTCCTCCCCTCCAAAATCTCAACAGCTGCCAACAAAGTTGACAATACTGCATAACATCTTGCAGAAAAAAACCATTTAATGTGAATGTGACATGCAAATATTAAGACAGGACACCAGACTTCTTTTCTTTCCCCTTCCCACTGGGTCTTTTATTTTATAGCATTTGCATTAGGTAATCAACTGAAACACTTCAACAACAGAAAGCTGGCAGCATAGTGAGGAAAAATGGAGATTATTTCTCAAACAGCTGTGACAAAATGGTTTCAAGTTCGAATAGTATTGCACAAATGAATCAGTTTATGGAGGGTGAGTGGGAGCAAGCATCTACAACATGGATTGTGAGGAAAAAAGGCACTATTTAGCTGTGTGTGTATTTAAAAAGAAAAAAAGTAATGAAGTACAATCCATGTTTTTCAAAATTACATTCAGTACTACTTTAGAAATGCTCACAAACCTGTCTCTTTTACAGAAGCTACAGAAAGCTGCTGATGTAAATATCAGACAGTACAAGTGTATGAACATTTATAATTATGCTCCAGAAAAGTCTCAGGAAGAAGGATCTTTCTATAAATACTGCTGCAAAGGTTAGACAGTTGCATAGGCTTACAGTAAAGGAAGCATCCATCCAACTAAGCAGCCTTACACTTTCCTTAAGTTGAATCTCTAGTAGTCATAAAATATGCTCTAATATTGAAGAGCTAAATTGGCAGTGCACTCTAATCAGGCTTTTCCACTGACTGGTTAAGAAGCACAGTTCAGACAGCATCATCTACACACTTTTTTGACACATGCGCCTTTAGCAGGTAAGCCTAATGGAAAACTTTAACAGAAGTGCAACAGAAAATAACTGAATTTCCCCAGTATAAAATAGAACTGTTCTGAGACCATCAGTAAGCAAAAGTTTTTTCCTGTAATGTAAAAATAACTAGGTATCTTCAGAAAAACCAAATACCCAGAAAAGGCCTTTAAAATTACCAGGGTGGACTGGTTCTTTGTGTCCTGCATTATATAACTATAAATTTTCATGCCTGTTTGAAAATAAAGCCATGATCAGCATAACAACAGACTGTTTGAACATCCACCCAGAGCAAACAGGAATGTGCAGAGGACGTTTTGCACTGTAGCCTTGAGTCTGTTTATCGATGCACCAACAAAATAAGAGTGAAATTCTTGTTGCATGGCTGCTGAATTATTATGTGAAGGAGCTAAAACACTGTTGCTCTCCTGCAAACACTGCCCAGTGTATCACAAGTGCTCCAGGCATGCTGTGGGTATGGCTGTGTAGTCACCAGCACAGCTGGGCCACGTGCCACCAGGCTGACATCAAGAGTTTCAACAAGGCTGCAGTTTTGCACAAAATCTGGGCAATAATTGTGTACGGAAAGTACAGAACAGTGTACCAAAATCTTCTCTCAAATACATATATACATGAGCATTTCAGCACCTTTCAAGTGAACTTAGCCCTGCAAAAAGCCAATCTCGCTCCTCTGCAGAGAGTACCGCAACCAGCTAAAAGATCCATGTTCAGGAGCTGCATAGTAGTTTACTGATCATACAGCCTGCAAAACAAAAATTCACGTATTGCTGCTTTCCACTATGAGTCATTAAGAGAAAATTTATGAGACAAATTATATTTATATACTATAAAATATTTTTAATGACAACAACTTGGATTGTTTTCATTTCCAAATGAAAGATAAATACAGCAGATTATTAAAAATCTGTAAAGCTCTTCATAAATTGCCTTTTAGGAAATCCAAGTTTGATAGTTCTGAATTCAAAGGATTCTAAAAAGTTCACAGTTCACTTTAATGGTTCCACTAGATGAAAAAGTAGACAGTCTTGGTTCCTTCTGTATTCTACAGATGATCACATTTTCAGAGTACATCTGCAATGAATACCTCTCCAATTGTTGCTAGCATTGTCTCAGCCATGTCAGTTGACAGCAAAGACCAGGAAGTGGTACCCAATTAAATAAAAAGTGGTCTCTCATATGAATGATGAAAAATATATTGCTCTTTTAAAAGTAAAAAAAAAATTGCATTGTTCTATTATTTTTTGTCATTGAAGACTCATCATTAAGAAATTCTAAATCCTTGAAGGAAAAGAAACAGAACTTTTAAAATTGCTTACAGAATAGAAGAGGTTTCTGTAGACCCTACTGAAATCAGTCAAAGTTTTCCCTATTGTTTTCTCGTCAATACAGAAGCATTTATCTACATACCTATTTCATTACTTAGATGAATATTTTATATTTTCACTTACTAAACTCTTCTGCTCTCTTAGAAGTGCTCTTCTGAAAATTCTGAAGAAGATGCAAGAAGTTAAACTGACCCAAATTATTCTGAAGGAAAACAAGATAGTCAAAATAAAATCTAACATAAAACTATCAGCAAGCAGAAGTCTTTCCTGGGATTATAAATATCCATATACCTCAAAAAAGAAGTTACTGCTTTTAAATGAAAACTTCTAGATCTCCATTAACTACTTCTTATATATGACTCCTCAGTTCTTTTCTTAAGTAGGAAGCATGTCTTCATGTGTGACCTGACACATCCTATATCCAAACATGGCATTATTATTGATGGCAATAGACAAGAAATGGAACAGGATGTCTTATGCATGGTTCATGCTATATAAACGGTAAGCTATGAGGAAGAACTTCCCTGATTATTTGGGAAGAACAAAGAGAGATCTATTTTTAAAATTAGAAGGGAAAAATCTAAGAAAACAAAGAAACTGCAAGATGTACTTGATAGTCCCTCGTTATCCTCTCTGTAATTGGGCTGTTGCTTTTGGCTGCAGACATCCAGTTCACAGACCATTTTCCATTTCCTTTGTTTTCATTACAAGAACAAGCTGGTTAAAGAAACTCCACTCTGTAATTTTAAACTAAGCCTTCAGCACCATCCCTTAGGAATTTAAACCTTTAGCACCATTCCTTACTTTGTCTCCTCAGCGCCTTCCCCTATCAAACCCTGTGAAAAGCACTTTAAGAAAAGGCAGGTGTAAGATGTGTAAATACTCAGATCTTTAAGAAAATTCAATAGGAAACAAATTCTTGCAGTTCTCCAGTGCCATTTGCTATAATGCAGTGGCCCCAAACATCTGTTCTCAAATTTCAATTTACTTCATCTACCAGGTGTTTCACACTGTTAATAATGGCAACTCACAAATTTACAACAGTCACATAAGGCAGTTACATAAATACAATTATGTCAATCAAGTTCACTGCATCTTTCTCAACCAGACTACACATGACAATTTTCTTCTTGCTCTTTTACCCTAAGAAAAGGGTGAAAACTACATTTCTGCAAAGAGAATCCCTGGACAACATTCTGGTATTAAAGTCAGAGAGGTCACTGAAGTGTGTTTCAGCAGTGTCCAACAGTTAACTCAGCTGGGAAGATGTGATGTTTTTCACTTCACACATAACAGAACTGGTGCAAAACCCCCACTTAAAACTAATTACGTAAACCTTTTGGTCCAAATACATAAAATAAAGCAGTATTTACAGCATTTTACTCCTTCTGTAAATGCAATGCTTTAAAACACGTTATAAAGCACCTCAGTAAAAATATTCTACAGATAAAAGTGTTGAAGTAGTAGGAAAACCCTAGCCATACCACAGCTCACTAATAGAGTCATAATATGGATTCACCAATACCTCAGTTTACAATTATTACAAAGAATCCATGGAGAAACTTCCTAAATGTATGATTTTTATACCACTCTGTAAGGATCAACTAGAACTGCAGACAATACCAAATTTCTTGGTAGTTTTCCCAATCTCAGTCAGTGGTGGTGGAGATTAAAAAACCCCCCCAAACCAAAACCTCCACTCCTTTGATTCTTTAACTT
Source organism: Pitta sordida (assembly GCA_013390025.1). Lineage (NCBI taxonomy): Eukaryota > Metazoa > Chordata > Aves > Passeriformes > Pittidae > Pitta > Pitta sordida. The sequence continues at coordinate 161,482 of WEKX01001232.1, read as the reverse complement.
TTTACAATATTAATGTGGAAATGACATTTTAACACTAATGAGTAGTTGTAATTTTTTAATAAAACCACATATATAAATATGGGCAATTCCAGCAGCAGCAGCATTTCTCAGCAGAACATGATTAACCATCCCAATTAATATCATGTGACGATTCACAGAAACAAAGCACAGATGTCAACCAGTTATTAAGACTACTCATACTTTATACAACCAAAATTTCCATGTTGAAAGCTGGGGAAAATGATTTCCTCTTCACAGAAGTATAAATGAAAATAAATTGCTCTGAGAATTAAAAAAAGCATCAACAGTATTTTTCGTTTGTTTGTATGTATTTTCAAATAGAACTGATGTGTATTAATTGATCCAAATTACAGTTTAGATTTCTTCAGGTTAAAGGATATTGACTCCCGCTGAAAGTATTTAATTAGACAAAAGAAATGAAGCCTTTTGCTTCTGAATTACCAACACAGCCATATCCAAAGCCCTGGAGGTGATCCACAGCCCATTTTTCTCATATAAAGAAATGTCTTGGAGGTCTACAAGCAATCTAGTTTCCATGGCTGAGGACTAAAATGATGATGTGACCAAAGATTTAGGTCCATAAATCTAACAGTATAGAGTTCTTAGTTTGATTTTGGGTAAATCTTTTCATAGAAAAAGTTTTGAGCCAGAATATACAATTCTCCATCTTTTTCCCGAACTGCATGTGCTCTGACAAACTGAAATTGCTCCAGTGCAAATTCATAGAACTCATTCTCCATTTTCCAGATTTCAGACTGTTGTAGCTTGGCAATAGTTTCTTTTGTGGGAAGTTTTTTCTCAGTTGTTTTCCTAAGATGAGACTTCTTTCCTAAATGCAAAATGAAAGCAATAACTTCACTTTAAAGTTTGCGTGCTTAAAAAATGTTTACAGTCCTTTTATTTACAGAGTTTTATACTCTCAGCATGTTCATAAATGCATTAGAATGTCAGGTTTTAATCCAGAATTTATTAACATAACATGCAGGGTTGGAAAACTGCAGTCTCTCTCACTAAATGATAATGAATTTTGCATCCATTCTTTCAATTCTTCCTCCTTACTCTAATAAATCCAGAGAATGAACATTCATTTAAGGAACAAGGTTACTCCACATAATATACCTGGAGCAAGACTGGTCTTTTGAAATTGATTTCTAATCTGGTATTGAATGTTAAGAATTGTAGAAACGACAGAACAAGGACTCCATAGAGTCTTAGGAACATTTAGGTTGGAAAAGATGTTTAAGGTTATAGAGTCCAACCACAAACCTAACACAGCCAAGCCCTATTAAACCATGTCCCTGAGTGCCACATCTACACATCTTTTAAATACCTCCAGGGATGTTTATATTCAGTTCACACTACCAAAAAAACACTCTTCTGTAAGAACCATTACACTGTGTAAGCCCTCTTTAGCTGTCCACCAAGGAGAAAAAAAAATCTGGCTTTCATGTGATTTCAGTTGTCTATTTCTAATCAACATATAATCCCTACTCATGGCATTTAAAGCATTATCCTCACATTTAAACAGAATACTGTAGTCTTATCGTAAGCGATACATAAGCCACATCCCTGTTGCACACAGTTCCTGAGACAAAGATGACAAAAATGATGACCAGATTTTCCCCAAGAAGGGTTATCTGTTGCTTCATAATAAACTAGTTAATACTACACATCTAGGCTCCATATATCAGACCCTTTTCTCCCTCTATTTGTAGACATAAGCCCTGCTAAGATGGACCTTTTTTTCATCACAAGTTGCATGGCCAGCTCCTAGAAACTGAGCTAACTATGTTATGTCTTATTAGGGGCCCAGGAAGATAAATATGTACTTGGGTCTCTGCATCCCTGAGGCCTTATTGCTCAGCCAGCCAGGCTGCACTGAGCACAGTTAATTTCAGCAGGGCTTCTGAGGAAATGGAAATCTGCCGCATCAGCCATTTTACAAAACTGAAGCCATTGCAAGACCTTAAAAAAATGTTCTGTTAAATTTTTTTACACACAGTACACCCACATTACTGCCTTTACCCCAACCTCAAGTATTTACAGTATGTGTAAGGCAGGAAGATACTTGGGCTACCTTATTAAAAAAAATATTACTGAGAATCTTTAAAAGGAGTTTGTGTCTTCTGTACGAGCATCAGCCAGCTGAGAGGCAAAAGAGTGGCAGAGATTTAGAACTATTCATCTAAGTATAAAGAATTCACATTAAAAAGGCAATAAGAGGATGCAAAATCCATGGAATCCATGGGCATCAACTATTTAAATACCTGTCCGGTACAGTTCTGTGGCACCCCTGAAGAACCGGGGTAAAGCTGCCTCCAATAACATGATAAAGTCTTCAAGCTCTTCAGTAACTCCTACTAGGAAGTATTCATTAATCAGATTGTATTTGGCTTGTTCCAAAGCCCATCTGCTTCCCACATTCCTAAAATGACAGAGAACAATTACAACAAGTTCTGATGTCAGCCAACAATCCTGGTCCCTAGATGGAGATTACTTCACAACAGGACATTTGTATAGGAAAGACAATACTCATTCCAAGTTATAACCATTTCTAATTTCATTTCCCTTTCCAGTTTCCCTCATCTGTGTTCTTACCTAAAAATGTGACTTCTCTATTTATGGTCTCCACAAAAACATCCATGTGTGTATATGGTTAATGTCTCTATTAATGTAATTTTTTGAGGATTTACATTGTCTCCACTTCCAGATTAGATACCAGAAGTCTGGTAAGAGCACATCTTCCCGTCTGTATCTTTTTTTTTACCCTCCTTCTCCACCTGGTCACAGTGTAGACAGATCTGATCAACAGGCACTACAAGAAGAGCTCCCAAGTGGCCATGTACTTTATGTTTGAATGAACAGTTTCTCTGACAAATAATTGCCCTTGATATCATCCAGAATCTTTCCATTCATCTATGTTTGGGGGTTTTGTTTGCTAAGGAGTTTATGTGCCATTGTTATAAAACATGCTGCAATGACAGATGGACCCTCTTTCGTTTTGTTTCAGTTTCTGCTAAGTAGCATTGACTACTGGAAATCTGGTAAAGGTTTAAGAAGATCAGTTTATCATTATCTCAATTATTTTATTCTCTACAGAAACTTCAGGACCTTGAACTAAATACCTCAACTTGGAAAGAAAGATACTGTAGTCTGATAGAAAAATGTCGAGATTCCAAACTGCGAAAATAATTTTTAAAATTGAAAATGTATGTTTTCCCTCACAGTATTGCTGAGGCAGTATTCTAACATATTGCTTGTTTAAAGAAATGCAAAACTGTTTCAATGAATGCATCGTCAAAAGAAAATACATTTCTAAAGTACCTGTTACTTCATTCTGTCCAGTCCCTCACACTTTCCCCAACTGTGCTACATATTCGTTAAAGTTTGTATTTCAGCACTGATGGTCTTGACTAACAAGCTACATTTATCTCCCTACCAGCATTCAGAGCTGTGGCCACAGAAGAATGGAATTTGAAGCCAAAGTTTCTCTGGAGCACAGTCGGAACCTCCAGCTGCCACACATTCATCAAAGGTCTGGAACAAAGAGAAAATTGAGCTGACCTTTAAAATCGTGTATACATATCAAATATCTCAAACTAGTTAGTTGCTAAATGCAGCGGGGACAGAAAAACACAAGATATTATTGAAAATAAAAAAATGTAATGTTGCTTTCACAGTGTTATTAGGGTGACCTATTTGTCTCAATTAAAATAGTACTTGGACAGTCTTTTATGGTTACAGTTAATGAACAATTGATCTTACCTGATATATATTGAGATATCTTTGATACAGCAAAGGCTATTTGTCAAAACTAGCAAAAACAATCAATAACTGTTGGTATAATTGTTTTCCCTTATAAAAGAAGTCACTAAAGATACAGCATGAAATGGCATCGGGAAATGTGTGATACTGGAACAGCTGGATCTTTATAACACAGAACACTGCATTTTATGTTTCAGATTAAATACTGTTCTATTATATTTAAAATATTATGACAAATAACTGGCATTTCAGAGGCTAATTTGGTTTTGGCAATCAGAAGAACGGAAAGGAAGTTGTTCACTTCAGAACAGAATATTCCATACAGTATTGCTCTCTTCATGGATCCACAGCTGTAGCAACACAGTTTCAACTTCAGTAAAATAGTTACAATAAGAACTCTGTTGTCATTTGAAAACAATTTGTAAATGTTTCACCATGTCACCACAAAGTACTTATGATATTTCTAGTCAAGACGTAAGGCCTGTATTTAGGATAGATTAAAAGAACCAAACCAGCAAGAGATCACACAGACAACTTCTTAGACAGTTTCTTCTGTATAATTATAAGTTTCTGTTCAAAACAACTTGTAAAAACACATTTGTGCAATTATTTGGGTTTAAGAACAAGGACATCATTTGCTCCTATTCTGGAGTGACGTTTCTGAGATAATCTGAAAAATTTAGTGGTACTACGTCAAAGCAGGGAATAAATTGTGGTGCCTTGGTTCACAATGAACTTTGAGTTTAGAATACCTTGTATGCGTCACACATCACAGATAAAAATGCAGGTTACCTAGGAAAACAACACACCAGTAGGCTTTTTCTAGCATATTTCTCTAGAGAAATTCTGCACTGATCTACGAGTACTGGATAACTCCAAAGTTACCTTAGAACTAAATTGTTAAATGTACCTCATAACTTATGAATGTATAGATGCACTAAAAATGCACTGGCATCTGTCAAAAGACAGGATTCTTTGCTTATACCTGCAAGTTATTTTATAGTTAAAAAGCAAAAGGAAGCAAATAATTTTCTAAGTAAGAGGAAATCAGACAGGCCTCCTTCCATACCTCTTCTCATGTACCTATTTCAATCGATCCATCCAGAGATCTTATTATATGAAACACGTGGCTTTACAAACTCGGCAGTTGGAGTCAACCTATCTACAACTGGCAGCACAGGGACACAGGAAAAAAAATTAATGAAGAATTCTTCCATGTGGTATGGACTTGGAGGGGATGAGGGTGTAAAATGCATTGAGATTCCTTTCCACTAATAAAAGAACAACTGACTTCACTGGAAGTAATTTTTGACCTTCTCTACTTTTTGTTCGAAGAGCTCTTAATGAATCTACTGTAACACATACTAGAATAGATAGCAGTGTTAGAGACACTGCAATCCATTTTCACAGAATCACAGAACCACAGAACATGTTGAGTTGGAAGGAATGCACAAGGATCATCAAGTCCAACTCTTAGCCCTGCACAGGACCATCCCCAAGAGTCACCTCATGTGCCTGAGAATATTATCCAAATGCTTCTTGAACTCTGTCAGCCTTGGTGCTGTGACTTCTTCCCTGGGGAGCCTGTTCCAGTGCCCAATCACCCTCTGGGTGAAGAACCTTTTCCTAATATCCAACCTAAACATCCCCTGACACAACTTCAGGCCATTCCCTCAGGTCCTGTCACTGGTCACCACAGAGAAAAGCTCATTGTCTGCCCCTACACTTCCCCTCATGATGAAGTTGTAACTGCAATGAGATCTCCCCTCACTCTCCTCTTCTTCAGACTGAACAGACCAAGTGTCCTCAGCTGCTCCTCATACAGCTTCCCCTCGAGGCCCTTCACCATCTTCATTGCCTTCCTTTGGATGCTCTCTAATGGTTTAATATCTTTCCTATATTGCAGTGCCCCAAACAGCCTCAATACTCAAGGTGAGGCTGTATCAGTGCAGAGCAGTGCGGGACAACTCCCTCCCTCGACCAGCTGGTGATGCTGTGCCTGATGCCCCCCAGGACACGGTTGTCCCTCCTGGCTGCCAGGGCACTGCTGATGAATGTACAACTGACATCATCTACACATGCACAGCTCTCTAGGGACACCATGGGAAAGTGCTATTTCCAATTTAAATGAAAGAAACCCTAACGCTTGATAGAGTAAATCAATTTCACTACAAATGAACTTGAGATGCTTACAGGACATGTCAAATTTGTATAAAAACAATTAAGTCTGAGACTTAAATAAAGTGGTATCATAGTGACAAAATGAATAAAAGCATCTTAAAGAGAAAAAGATAAAATTATTAATGAAATGCATTGCAAACATTATAAACAGGAATGCATTTCAAATTTTTCTAGCAAATCAGAGCTTACAGTGCAGCCTACCAAGCAGAAGCATTAGTGATTTTCGGCTTAATGTTTTCCACTGACTACCTAACAAGGCTGTTTGGATTATAAATCAAATTAAATTGTTAATCTAAACTGTTAAATTTCATTCTTTTCAGTAAGTTTTAAATCCTATAAACAGCTTGGACTTGGCAGCATGCTCAGCTTTTCTACAGATTGATCTGCACCAGGAAAGAATTCTACTGGCCAAGTCATGCTCCTCGTGAAAAAGAAAGGAGTAGGTTACAAAAGATGAGATCCCATCTCTCTTTTTAAAAATGCCTTTATGATATAATATCACCAGATCATCTGTCTTTTACGTTCTATGAAGACAATTATTTAAGCTTAATTTAAATTAATTCTTGAAACTTTCTTCTACTTTCTTCAACTGTAGGATGCCTGGGCAAACTGAAATGCAGTAGCTGAAGATGGCGCCAAACCCCAAATTAACAGGAGAGAAGTTAGCAACTGGAAAGAAAAGAGGACTGGCCTGCTCCTAGTATTTAAAAAAGCACTATTTTGATGGGGGGCAGCACACAACATGTCTAGCCACATTTATTAGTTGTTATGGTGTTTATAGACTAAGCTGTATTTAGTATGATTTTCGCTTATTTTTATAATGTCTTTTGGTATCCACTCTGCGACATTAAGTTGTCAACATTACAGAAGAATTGCATCAGCTTAAAAAAATGTTGTCACTGAAATTGTAGAAAGTATCTGGCCCCATAAAGTACAAAACCTCACTACATTTTATAAAGGATTCCACACTGTTCTAACTATACTTTTATAAATTATACTCATACTCAATACTCTACTTTTCTTCCTGATTTAAGAAAAAGCCAAAGCAACATGCCCCAACAAATGCCTTACTGCAAACCATGACAGTGGATGTATAGATTCTTTCTGGAATAAATATTTTGGAGCCTCCATGGTGTTGCCATTCTGAAACTAAACTAGTAACCAATGTTTGAATGAGCTAACCTGATCCCACAGCCACTTAAATGACAGATGGAGGCAGTACAGAAATGTATGTATCATATGCCACAGTTTAAAAAGACTCTTTATAGTATTCCATTGCAATGCTTATGTTTTTAAAAAGTAAAATAAATTGGGTTGCTCATTTGAAAAAAATAAACAACAAAGCCCAAACCTCTGCAGTTCTACAGTTTGTGCTGAAAAAATGTCTCAATCTTCAACATGAAGAACCAACGTAGCTTCTATGTAGCTTTCTTAAAAAGGAGGGTAAGCATAGCTTGATACTTACAACTCTGGATACACAAAACATTTTTTAAGAATTTTTTTAACAAATCACAGCATAAAGTGGATTTTTAAGGGTACAAAGAACATGCTTAATGTCACACTCTGCTCCATTATGGAAACAAAGTGGAGAATATAACTTAAAAAGCCACCATTATCACCAAGGTGATACAAGAACAATTCATCTTTTACCAGGACATTTTTAAAATTGTTTTTGCACTAACTTTAGTAAGTACAACATGTATAATAAAGTGTACTTTACCTTTTTATCCCCCTGTTTTCGCCTCCGTAGCCCTGGTCTGTAATCGTCTCCAAAGCGCAGAAAGTAATAATAAGAAACTAGACGTTCTATAGGATCTCTTATGACATTTATGTAAATTGGTTTCTTTTTAACACCAAATCTAAAGTAAAAGAGGAAAAAAAATCTTTCAAAAGACAAATCAAAACTTCTCATCTAATAGTTAAAAGCCTTTCTCTATTGACAAAACTGAAATCTCTACACAAAACATGATACTGAGGGGGAGTTTAATGATCAAATCCTTTCATCCTCGGATTCTGTGCATTACATGGATGTGGAAGTCAGTTCAATTTCAGTTTGCCTAGGAGAATGATTTTAGGGGGGCTTTATTATTAAAGAAACAAACCAAACATACATATTGTTACACAAACAGATACTAAAAATATTTACACAACCATCCTGGCTCTGGAAATGCTGTAATTAGTTTAGCAGCCGCATAGGTGTTTATAATAAGAACAAGGAAGTTTGCTGTTGAGTTCCTGCCCTCCTGAACTGGGTTTTGAAATGCTACAAGTGGTTTTCCTGGCAGCTCTCCAGTTGTCAGAAACATTAACAGCAGGAAAACAGAGCTCAGAGCCCATCAACCTGGGTTAAACGGATATGGCTATGCTTATTAAATAGAAGCCTAAAATAGTGCCTGTAATCATATTAACTTCAATATGTAAAGATAGTAAATTTTTCCTTAGACATTTATCCTAAGCAAATTTTTATCTACTGTAGTATGAAAAGGAAGCCTGATGAAATGAGGAGGTAAGCTCAGAGGACATACAAGAAAGATTTAAACCACCAAAACTGTTTTGTGCAAATGCTACCTACTAATTATATGTGTTCAAGTAGCTTTTAAAATACATTTCTCAGTTTTATTTTTTTATTCCATCTGAGATATTGTTGTGGCAAATAATTATGGTATCCAAACATTAAAGAGTTTCCATCACAACGAAAACTGCAAGCATGTCAAGTGCCTTGAAATAAAGCTAGGAGCTGGAAAAGAAGTTCTCTTCTGCTCCCATGCAAAGTGGGAAAGTGTTCTGCATTGACAGAGGGCCATTCAAGCCTACGAGCTTGGCTAAAACAGAAAGCACTCATAGTTTTAAGATGCAGTACCATTACTGCTAAAGGGGTGCTCTGTAAGTTTTACTACCAGATACTGTGCAGATGAGGAACCTTAAGTTGAAAAGCTGAAGAACAGAAACACAGAATGAGTAGCAGAAAGGAGGAAGTTAGAAAAAACCAATTAACAGGCATTACTTTGGCAAAAGACCGGCAGTACAGAGAAATTGTTAAAGGCTACAGAAAGAGCAATTGATTCTCCAAGGCTGCCAGCAGAGTACCAATGAGTCAGAGTGGAGCATTCAAAGGCAGCATTGCTGACATGTGTCTGCATGCCAGCTCTCACTTCCCAAAGTCTGCAAAATAGGGTATGTGAACGTTTCAACCATTTTGATGCAAAGTCCAGACTCTGAACTTCACTCTCTTTCAGGTCCATGACGTGTACGAGACACGCACATGTGTTTCCTTCCACGACTCTACTGCAAGTGCTGAGAAAGCTCTAACACACCACTTTGATATTCCAGCTGCCTCAACCAATAAATAATACATCTCCATGGGTTACCTGAAGATGTGGAAATCTTTAGAAATGTTTGTGCTGGGCTGTACAATCATGGATTTGCACATGAGCTGGCAGAACTAGCTTCAATTACAGCAACATAAGCCACTTACTACTGTAACTTTATTAAAAATGATAAAAAATTGGCAACTGCATCGTCAAAGAACCTTTTTTCCCAACTATTTACCAAAGAAAATAGGGAATATGAGTGAATGAGAAATTTAAAAATAAAAAAACCCTTTTATTACTGTAATTTCTTCATGGATAGGTTACAATAACCTGTCCTCAATACTGCAAATCATCAATGTAATCCTGTACTTTAAGTTCCAGTATAATTTAAGAGAAACTTCTGACATTTGACAGTGGACCTAAGTCTGATGTCCCTGTATAAGGAGGCACTGACTTTTCTGAAATACGCATTGTACACTTCTTAACTACAAGAATGTTCATTATAAGAACATACCTCACAGCCTTAAAGGTGTGGGCCTTGCCAAGCACAACCAGCGTATTCAAGATATTATTTTAATAATGAAAACCCAAAGTATGAGAAAGCAAGCTGTTGTGGGAAAAAAAATAAATCACTTAGGTGAAAGGATAACAAACAACGAGACAAGGATAACACAGTCCTGGAGGGAAGATGCAGATGAAAGAGATCTGTGAAATTGCTTAGATGCTTTCTAGATGTAAATTATTTTAGTTTTAGAAGTTCCAGTAATCTGAAAATGTTTTCAGATTTATGAAGTAAGTAATGTATAAAATAACATTCAGCTTTGCTGATCCAGAAAGCTCATACTCAGTTTAAGCATTTTTAATGTTGAAGCATGTTAACTTTAAAAAGGCAGAAAGGAAATTAATGAGATTTGATATATGTTATTTGATTCACTGATTTGCAAGTAAGACCTTCTGCCTGTTAATTTTTGTCAACTTCAAGTTTTCACTTCGTGCAATTGGTCATTTCCAGCTTTTAGCACTGTCTACTGTATAATATAGGGAATCTATGAAGGTCTCACTTCCCCATCTCATTCTTCGTAATGAAAAGCTCAAATTAAAAATCAGTGTACATGACAGAATGTATAATTAAAAGGAATGACTAAACAAAAGGAATTACTACGTACAAAAAAAATCATTAAATAAATAGTTCAATGCACAGAAACATAATACTGAGGACTGACCATCAGCAAGACGTAAAAGTAGTGGTTGCTATCATTTATGCAGTCAAATATAATGAGACCTGAAAATTACACTTTCAATTTTAAACCGTTTTCCACATGCCCCAACTGCAAGACGAAGCACTGCCTAGTAAGCATCTTAAGCAAAACTGACTTGTCAGTTCAAGGGAAGGTTTCATAAGACTGAGCTAGGAAGCTAGGAAGGATCACTGCTTTAGATCCAGAAGTAAAAATAAGAAAAGAAACATATGAAAGAGGGAATACAGATATGATCCTGCACCTTTGAAGTCAGTGGGAGGATTTTTACCTCATTTTTATTTTAAATTAATTTCAGAAGTAGCAGGATTTAACTCCACAAGAATTACTTCAGTGCTTTTTACAGCAAGTCAAGCTAGGAGCCAGAAAACTAATTTAAAATATAACTTCTCATATTTCAATAAAGTGTAAAGGGATACTATGGTAGAGAAGAACTGCATAACTTAAGATGGTATTACTCTTTACATGAAACATTTTTGAGAACAGATATGTTAAAATTCCAGGAATGGGAAGCCAATCCTAAGAAAGAACTGCCAGTGTTCCAGAGAAAAGCCATTATTTTCAGCAAAACAAGCTTGCAATACAGACAAGGAATACTAACCCTAGTATACAAATATTTTTTAAATGAGACTCGGCTACATTTTATCATGCAAGAAGACAAGAGAAAATGGTGAAAATCAACCCCAAATATTGCTCATCACGGGCATTTTAGTGTGCGGATTTTTACCGAACTGCAGTTCCCAGGCTTTCAGCATTAGAGGGCACTGAGAGCCCAGCTGGAGCCTACTCTGCTCCACGGAAACTCCCAGGGAACGTACTTGGCAAAGTCCAGGTAAGACACATGGCCATGGTAAAATCCTGGTTTCATTTCCTTCCAGGAAGTCACGTTCTTCACAAATCGGACCTGTAAAAGTAGACAGCAGAAGGTGTTTCTGTACTGTGGAACACATTATGCTTCCTCATACATGGTGTTTCCTGGTTTGTAAGTAAAATCTTATGATGAATTAGAAAAAAAAGTCTATTTTGAATAATACAGAAAAAAAACTTGTGTCAGCTAAAATAGACTTTTCTTCAGCATACAGGTGACTGATTTGGGATCATTACAATTTAATGACCAGATACTAAACAAAAGCAAAATAGAACAATCAGAAAGGTGATTGAAAGATCCATAAAAACATCATCAAGGCAAACATTTATATTTTTGTCAGTCCACTTCATTTGTAATTTGAAAGAAATGTGGAATTCCTCAGTAGAAATGCAAGTACATCTTTGACAGAAAAGTCTGATCTGTATTTAGTCCTTCAAATAAAAGTGTACCAGATTTACAAACGTGTTCTTAGGCCTCTTTCACTGGGATGTAAGAAAACTCTGATGGTTCATTTGCTCCCCTATTCCAGAGTGCAACGCACAAACAATCCAGAAATTGTATAAATGCATGCAGTGTAAATCATATCTATAGTTTGCTATTTTGAATAGTCACTTTAACCTAACACTCCAGTGAAATTTTCATGTTAAACCAAGAAGTAGCCCTTGGACAAGGGTTGATAAAGCAGTTATCAGCAAACTTCGCAAAAATAGGAATAGCTTTACATTTTAAAGAACAAAGTAAGATCCAAGCCCCAAAACAGAGAGTGTGATCAAATTAAGTGGGACATGCAAATCCTGATAGAGCTTGGCTTTATTAGATGAACAGAATGTTTTAACATCAAAGCATTTAACTGAAAGTTATTTCAAAACTAGTGAATTGGATAATGAAGAGAGGATGATAAATTTGTACTGCCCGAGCTGTCTGATGAGGATATACCATTTCTGAGGCTGAAAATGAGAAGATAGCGTTCCCTGCACATCTACAATCTTTTCTCTTACACAGTGAAATAGATAAGTTGTCCGATACTGCGGTGAGACAAGAGAGTCAAGAAAGAAAAGTTTGAGAACTTAAGACAACACACTAACATTCTGTAAGGTCAAATGGATTGAGAGTGCCCTGAAGCACAATATTTATTATTTACTATAACCTACCAATTGAGGATTTTAAGAGGCAAGACTGGCCTGCTGCTATTTCTTCAAATGTGCAAAACTCACAGTCCAGGATTTAAGAGGTCAATAACCCACACATTTTCTCAAACACTGGCTCTTAGACTCTCAGGTAAAAGAAATATATATTTTTAATACATAATTAAAATACATCAGAAACATATATTTCTAATAACAGGCAACATTAATCTTTCCAGAGTACAGGTTTCACATGTGGCATTGCAAAATTTAAACCATATATTGAACTTGGAAATTGTGGCAAATCTAGCTGAAAAATACTGCATGATGTAATATAATGGTGTTTCATGCACTGCATTTGCTTTCTCTCTGTTTTTGTCCATAGCACAAACTGACAACACAGGACTTTGAATCCAGTTGAACTACCTTTACTGCCACTGAAACAAACCACACTTTCATTGACTGTACCTTCTGAAGATTAATGACAAGATATTATCAGCGGAAAGCCTCAGCTATGATCATCTGTTATCTGGGAATGAAGTTTCCTACGCACAAAGTGTATACCATCCTCCCTTCCCTCACCACACAAAGCCAAAAATGTCATGGTTGGTTGATGTAACTCCACAAGTAAACAAGTGCTATCTATGGTGGGCACTGCAGTGTGCAGATTAAAGTGCACATTTCAGTTATGTTTCCATGAACAAGCTTTCTGAAATCTAACACCAACTTGCTTTCTAATGGATGATGACTAGACAGAAAGAAATGTTAAGTGCAAAATCCCAAGGTTTTTGTCTTAGAGCTCCATGCCACCATCTGGCATCAAATCTTAGATGTTCCAGTAACACTCAAAAAAATCCTTTCTTTTATTTTGTCTTACAATTTTGTTGTATGCTAAGGAAATAATTTTTATGAACATAGGACGGATGGTCTGGCTTCTGACTTTAATGTCAGCCAAGCTAGAAGAAGGCTAGGAAGATTTTACAAGACAGCTGTGACACTTGATCTTTCTTAAAATGGACTAGCAACACACCGAGTCCCTGAGAACTAGTTTTTAACACCTATAGCTAGCCTGCCAGCAAGAGATTATTTTTTTCTCCCATAGTTTGCAGCATTCCAAAAATCATAATTGTTCCAGGACACAGACTAATGAGTCTGGATTCATCCATTTTAGGTCAGAGATGAATATTGCTCACTGCTTCATACTGTGAAATATGATCAATTTTACCTTTCTTTTCAGAGCTTAGCAGACACTGGAGCTTTCAAGACACAGAGCAAGCTTCTCCATCTGAACCCAACTGAATAAAATTTGAGGTGACTTTAAAAGTTCAGATAGACGTGAATGGAATTCCTGTGAAGCTGTTTCATGGTGCTTTTATATAATAAGCTACAAAGTCGCTTCACAGCTTTTACTAAGTGGGAAAGCAGCTGAGCTTCACTGAATTAAAAAGCCAGATCAAATGCACTCTAGGGGCATAAGATGTCCTGAAAGGTAAGTTAAATACATTCAGTTTCTAGAACAGTAAGAATTTAAAGCAAGTCCCAGTGAGTCAAAAGGAAAAAAAAAACCAACCAGCATACTTGGTCTGAGAAAAATGTGTGAGCAAACTAAAGCAACTAACTGCAACTATCAGTCCCTCTTCTCTACCTCCCCTCCACCCTTTACCATGCCCAAAAGGTGGAATGTAATTCCCCTGTGCCCTGGTAATTTTGGATACCAAAGAAGGCCCAGCTTTCCACATCATTTATATCCTGGTTTTATTTGTCAATTGTTGATAACTGACGTAAAGTTACAAAGAACTGAGGGGGTTGAATATCATAAGCCCAGTCTGGTAAGGACATGTGAGGATTTTCTATTTGAACTAACAAAAAACCAGGGCTCTCAGGTAAAACTGAAGACCAACACAGTGTTCCCATTAAAGGACATCTCAGATTCAGATTTCAAGATCAAGCATGGTGGGATGATGGAATCAGAATCCCCCTGCAGCAAGGCACTGGTAGCTTAGCTATCCCAACTGACAGATCAGCTAATAATTTACAGTTAGCTTTAAATCAGAGGGTCAGGATTGCTGGAAACAGGCTAGCAGCGTATCTTTGGCTGCATGCCATGAGCAACCACAAGCAAGCTCAAGGCAAGGGCAGTTGAGAATCAATTTTGTGTGATGGTAAAAAGATTGAGTTCATCAGTTCAGCCACAGTACAGCCAGGATACCTGCCTGGCACAGACAGTTCTTTTTCAGAAGGAAAAATACAACTGACACACGTGCAGCACTCACACTCACTAAACCACCTAACTCCTGAAAGAAACATTCTTAAATGTTCAGGAGCATATGAGAGTACTTTCACTTCCAACAGAGTTGCTGCAAACTTTTACTTATTCCACTTCCGACAGCCATTGAAACCTGCACTAGCTGAGGAAATAAATACCACTAAAGTCAGTATGGGTGTTTTGTCCCCTGAGATGCCACTGTTTTAGAATACACTTGGAAGCAAGATGACATATTTTCAGGTTGATCTTCTGAGAAAAATTAAGAGAGAAATTGCGGGAGAAAAAAGAACAAGTCACAGAAAAGCAAAGTGAGGGAGTGAAACACAGTAATTGTACCATTCACAACAGTACAGATAATGTTGTGATACCCACTTTTCTAATAATACATATATCAAGAATACATGCTGTAATGCACAACAGTAATTCCATTTTGCATGTTTGAGATGGCAATTTCACCATATAACAAAAATGATAAAGTTTTAGCGGCTGGTAGGCCATCCTGGGCATACTTGTATGGGCAGAAAGAGTCAGTGCTGAAACATGCAAGCAACAAATAAAATTCAACCAAACAACTACCTGATTTAACAAAGAAAGCAAGTGTTTCTACTACAGACCACACAGGTCAGAAATGAAACATGAGCAAGATGGGACTGGGCTTGCTGTGGAGAAAAGGCCCAACCTGGGGAGAGAGGGGTAGTTCCCAGGATCCTGCTGCCAGAGACACTGCAAAAGAAAGGAGGGTTTCTGGGACACATTCCATCTGAAACTTAAATGGGTGTCAGGGACTCCTATCAGATTATCTCAAATCAGATAAAGATTATATTTGGAGTGGATTTTAAATAGCACTTTTTTCAGACCGCATTCAAGAAAATTCTCTGGCAGGGAACTTAAAATCTCCTACAGAATTACAGTACTTTGAAAAAAGTAAAGCAGAAGTAGTGCATAAAGGAAGGCTGTTTTACAGATTTCTGACAGGTCCAAGGTGTTCTTCACCTTGCTTATAGAGATTTGCTTTAACAAACAGTATCACTAACAGAGCAACTTTGTCTGTATGATGTGTTTATACATTTTACTACTGGTGCATATATACACCTAATGCACTGAAATGAGCTATACCGATGAAGGTGGCATGTGAATGTCATGCAAATCCAAGCCCACACAGAGTAAACCTGACATCTCCAGAATTATGCCTTATGACTTACACTGTCAAGGTGCTACCTCGGTATACTACAGATGAATAATTATTTCTTCGTCTCTGAACAACTATGCAATACATGAAGTCAGCATTTCCCAGTTAATGGCCATTGAAGAAGAGTAGTATCAACTGTATTATTAAACTACATCATTTACTACCTTGGACAACAGTGCAGCATCAAATAAAGGTAGGACTGACAGTACTATATACATGCTCAGCACTGGTGGATTTTCATTTTTCAATTGATAATTATTAGACTAGAAGATGAAGAGGAGAGTTTCTCTTAGACAAAACTAAGCCAGCGAAAAATTATGTGAATTAAGTTCAAACAGAAGTAGAAATTTAAGGTAAGGTAGCCTATGTTTAATTTATACATCAGTGACTAGGTCTCCTATCCTTCAGGACAGACCACTACTTTTCAAAGAGACACTTTGACAGAAGCTGAGTTTGTAGTGGGAAGTGTAGCACTAAGTATGACTGGCTTGAGCATGATTCTTAATTAACAGATAAGGGGGTTTTTAATCTGTTAAAAAGTCACTCTGTTCTTAGCACACAGGTCTTTAGTACTTGCTCTATGCAGCGGACAGGACTGGAGGGATGGCTACCAGAGCTACTCCCAGGAATCTCAGTGATCATTGTATGACAACATCACCTTCATACATAAATTATTTCACAACAGCAAATGCTCAAAAATAACAACCCCATCATCACAAAACAGATTCCAGTCCCACCCAAGTACACTATTTCACTTGCACTGAGATCCCAACCTCAACATTTCTCCCCATACAGAACTGGAAGTGGAGGGCTGTTAGCAGCTGCTTCCCCTCGCCCCAGTCCAGCAGCTGTGCTGAGCTGCTTCTGCCTGTAGACATCAACTAAATGGAGCTGGAAGGCTTAGTGCTGACATGCTGCAATGCAGAACAGCTCCTGCCTCTGCTGCATATCAGCTTAAGATGATCAGCATACAACCGGCAGTACAGACCTGAGACTTTGGAAACATTTGTTTTACAGACAGGCATGATGACACAGTGATTATTTTAGATCTCTGACCTGGGTTCCCTGCGAGTGCATTCATGACAACCAAAGAAATACTGAAAAAAACCCACCCACCCCAAACCCCAAAAAACTACTTCCTCACCCCACCCCAAGAAAAACAGGGCATTGATGCTTCATCATCCTTTTTCTAATTCTCATCATCTGATGGACTGGTAGCCATGATTACGTATTTCTAGCCTGAGACTATAGTGGTTTTAGTGAAAGCTTTAAGTGGATGCAAAGTGTGCATCCTTTAAGTGGATCCTTTAGAATGCAAGCTATTTACAACCACTTCTTTCTACCTGTTTTTTAACATCTGTGAGACCCGACCAGACCCAGTGCTAAAGACGCAAGAATAGCCCTGACAGCATGCACTACTCAGATAGGAAATCACTCACATAGGAATGCCCCAGCTGTGTCCCTTTTTAGCTTTGTTTTTGTCCAATAAAGAGGTACTTACCTCCTTCAGTAGCTCAGCAAAAATATAAACCTATTATTTAAGAAATAACTTTAATTCTCTAAAAAGAAAATATGAGCACATTAGAACTCATTTATATTGGAAAATGTGACATGAAAGCTAATTGCATTGGATCATCTAAGTCTGCAAAAGCAAAATTTATTTCTGTGCTTTCCCCTTGTTTCATAAAGACATCCCAAATGCAGCAGCTTACCTGATCTTGCAGAGACATAACAGGATTATTTTTGGTTGTATTGATGTGTAGAACATGATATTTGTTTTTTGCACAAAGATCATAGGCAATATTTGTGAAAGATGTGCTGGCAGTCTTGGGTACTCTGTTGTAAATAATCACCACATCATCTTCTTCATCCAGTGCCACATCTTGTCGGGGACCATCTACTGTATGACGTTGTTCTATTTCTCTGACTTCATGTCTTGCAATAGCCCTTTCTGGTAAAGATGAAAAATACAAAATTCCAATGTAAATATCACCAATTCTGAAGTTCAAACCTTAGAACACAATCTGGTGAAAAGCAGTAAGTCCTCAGCAAGGAAGGCAACACTTGCTGTCATATGTATTTCTGACACATGTGAAGCAAAACTTAATCTATAAAAATGTATGAAAGACAAAAGAGGAGTTAGTCCAACACAACACAAAGACTAGAGAATAATATGCTTAGGGAACACAATACCATATTCTATGACTCATGCCAACGTTACTGAAAGCCATGGTCTCTAAAGAAAACTACCTATAATGCACCATCAAAATGGCAACATCCCCAAAATACCACAAATCATTTCTGTAATACATATATTTAAAAATTACAATAGAAGCAGTGATTCAAACAATTTGAAGAATATGAATTTTCTGGAAACAGCAGAAATACTAACACCAATTCAGTCAACACCAAGATTTAGTCAATTAACTGTGTAGAGGTACTGTCATTCAGATGAAACTACTGCTTTGTTATTTCAATTGATACAAGCCCGAAGAGTAAAGGCTTACAATAAATGGGGTTGCAACAATTCAACTAGATTTATTAACTTCAAGTTTGACAATAAAAGCAAGAGGTGCTTACGAAATAGTTAACATTAAGGTGAAGAGTGATCTTTCAGTACTAAATACATCAAATAGAAAGAAACAAGGAAAAGCAAACTATGAACAAGACATTTTGGCAAGATGCAAATAAACCATCTTTTGCAAATAAACTATCTTTCCTTCTATACAAAGGGCAATACTCTGAGTAACTGAACACTTCTTCAAGTGCTAAAGGCTTATTTGGAAAATAAAACTCACAGTATTACAGCATATTTTAATTTTTTTAATGCTGCTGAATATCAAATATCCCATGGTGATTCAGACACAGCTTTGTTCTGTTCCAGCTAAGGATATATTTAATACGATTTGTAATACAGATGTCAAAGTATCTTTTCTCATTTATTTATGGTGATATTGCCTTTAATAATGTATTCAAAGAAACCTGCATTTGTCAGTAGTGCACACTGAAGTTGATACAAGAGTAACCTGTAATTCTCTTTACGTATTATGTTCTTACACCGGGTATGTCTGGATGACACAATTTTAACAGCAGCAGCTCTTGGCCTTTACTCCCTTGTTTCCTTAACCCAGCTCCTTCTATTCTCTTTCACCACATAACTTTAATTATAACGTAAAATCCCTTTTAAAGCAGAATCATTAAGCTGTGAACACCACTAGCCTGTAATTCTACATAAATTGTCTTCAACCACAAACTTCCATCTGTCTGAAATGCTTCAAAGCTCAAACTCACTCACTCTCTCATATGCTCATATCTCACACCCCATAACTAAGTTATATCAGTATGAAAATGTTTGTAGAAAATGCTTATTGAGTATATCTCAATTTTCCACATGACATCTGTTGCTCCCCACTACATCAGTCACAGTTTTTGCTCCTTCCTTTCTCATTTGCTACCTCTCCCGTCACTGCTGGCAAACGTCCTATTTTGGAAAGAGATCAGGCAACAGACTCAGGTTTCATCTCTCTGAAGATGGCTTCAACAAAATGGACCTGGCAACTCTCCTTTCTGCCAGTAACAGATTAGAGAAAGCATTTGGTAGGGGACATAGTTAACCATGTGGCTGCCCAAGGCTACATGATTACAGAATACTACCTAGAGACGGTAAAATGTAGCAAATTCAATTCGTATTTTCTACACCAGAGTTGTAGACCGAAGCCAGATTTGAATCCTAGCTTCACAGAACCCCAGGGCTGATGAGGCTGGTTGGTGCAGGGGGAAGTTTCCCCTTCAACACGGAAGAAAGAAACATTCACGAGAAACTGACATGATTTGCAAGAGGATTGATGAGAAGTGTTCCTCTAATGAGGTATTTTAAACCATGATGATTCAAGAATTAGTGTGATAAGTGCACTTTAAAGACCGTGCATAAGATATAAAAGCTGTATGATTGGATGCAATTAGCAGAAAGGCTATTGCATCCAACTTCCTTCTACTTCCCATGGCGAGGGGGGAAGCAAGAATTTGTGCAAGGAGCTCAACCTTCACAAGCAATGGAGTACACAGACGGCCCTATTATACCAGAATAAGGAAGTTTTATATTTAAAACTAAAATGAAAATTAATTGTTATGATGAAGCACTGAAGTCACCTTTATGAAATAAAATTGCAAAAGTTGAAAAACAAAAGCTGAGATGAAGTGAAGGGTATAAACTGCTGAAGTGTAAGGGAAGCTAAAGCAACTGAGAAGGGAATGAAGCAGCTGGAAATGTCTAACCTGGTCAGCCACCCTAATGACCTATTTCATTCCTGTCTATGAATAACACAATAATGAAAATTGCAAGTTTTGCAAAAGGGCAGATTTTTCCCAGTCACAAATAGTTTGCAGTTTTTCCTACGATACTTGCTAAGAAGTCAGTTTAACTCTTAAAATGACAAGGGATTTCATGCATACGGGTTTTATTTAGTTATTTGGGGAGGGAGAAGAGTAATGGTAACATGCATGTGAGAATAGTCTTTAGGACAGCTAGTTATTCAGGAGTTAGAGAATTTGAGAAGTTGGTGAGCATTTGATCAACTACTTCACTCGCCCTTCTATAAAATTTAAAATAATCTTGGAAATGGAAGTTCCATTACGGTTGAAAAATTAACATTGCTTATATGTTTTTAGAAGTATGGTAGAAAATGCAACACATGCTTTAGTCCCGTTTTACATGGAGAAGACAGGGAGGGAGAAGACACTAATACGAATTTATGAAGTATAATTTTTTTAACCAAAAATCTCCTTAGACTACAGCCCTGCAAACTGAACTTTGATTGTAAAAACTTGTCTTCATAAGGTTGGTTTCACTGAAATCAATTAAAAAAAATAAAATCAGGATAGGTGATTTCTTTCTTATCAGAGATCATGTGGACAAACTTCCCAGAGTCTTACGGCTTTCAGTGCATTCTATTTAAACTTCATTTTGTAAGAAAAGTATCTATGCAAAATTATTACAAGTCAAATGCTTAAACATGTTTAAGACCTTCACACTGAATTTGACCCTATATAACTACATCCATTTAAAAAAATAAGCAGCATTTAAGCAGTAGCACTTTGAATATAAGAGAGATTTTCGTAGAGGATAATTTTAAGGCATAAACTATTCTATCACACTTCTTTATTACTCTGGTTTAGGTTCACTGTAATAAACGATATAATTACTATGCAGTTGGGAAAAACTGTTCTGTCATCTGCAGTTGCCCTACAAGCAACATTTATCAACTGCAAGGACAGTTTGCACATAGGCAGTACCACACATGATCAGTGCATTAACAGTTGGTACACTCATTACATACCAGCAGATTAATTACTTGCAGAAAGTCTTTAGCTGGCTGAAGTAGCAGCTTTGTAAACGGCAAACAAGTTTGTTTTCTCACCCATTTATGTTCTGCTAAATCCTCCCCATTTCTGTAACTTAGCATCTTCCCATGACTTACATTTCTTGAGCCATCCTTTTGTTGCAACAAACTAGGAAATATCATGGCTAGCAACAAACTGTTTTGCCAATCAGATGTTACGGAAAGTAACTGATAATGGGCAAGTTATGTCTTCTCCTCCAACAGAAGCACTAATAGCAACATTCAACCCGTTTGCCTCCACTTTGAGATTGCTGCTCTTTGAGGTCACGGGTTCACAGGATATTCTGAGTTGGAAGGGACCCACAAGGATCATCTAGTCCAACTCCCAAGTCAAAGCAGTTTCTCAGCCAGCTCAAAAGTTACTAAAACGAAACACTTGGAGAGAAGTGGACAGGTCCAGTTTGGCCATTTAGCCCTATTTTGTTAGGATCTCAACTAATAAAATGACCTGTGAAAATGCACAGACTTACAAAAATATTTGAAAACCCAACTGAACAATATTTAAATAATTATAGAAACAAATTACTGTGATCATAAGCAGTTATTAGTCTACATTCCCTGCACATTCAAACAGATGAATGTCTTGGGTAAAACAAGTTCATTAGCATTTACTTCAAATCCAAGTGTTAACTGCATACAAAATATATTCTTCACAAAGAAAATAGTATGACAAGGATTTTAACAACTTAAAGATTAACAAAATCAAACATTTAAAATTCTTCACATTTTTCACAGAAGCATAAAAACCTCCTGGGATTTTCTTAACAAAGAAATCTTTCAAAATCAAAAACTCTTCTTTACCCTGTAACTTAGCACTTACCACTCTTGATGAAACATATGTTTTGAGCCTCGCTGGCTGTCAAAGTCAAGTTTGCTCAGTAACTGGAAGAATAATTCAGAGTATACTACTCTACTTCCCCACACTATGCTCTTTGTCCTTTCTGAATGGATCTACAAATATTATTCAGACTCTCTCTTCAATGTGTCTTATGTGCCTGCCACACTTCTTTGTGAAACCTCCCACTTGGATGAGGAAAGACTCAGTATTAAAATAAATTTTAGCTCAGCAGCCTTCAAGTGTTGCCCAACAAAAGATGTGGACTCAAATTTCACTCGCACTGACTTGATGTGAAGGAACTGGACAGCTAGTGTTGACAGCACCATCCTTGAGCAAATGTATCTGCTGTATATCTACAACACTGGACGCCACTTTGAATGGATAAGCAGGTTTCTTGCAGTTGGGAACAACACTGAAGGCAGATGACTTGGTGTCTCAGTTTTCTTTCCACTGTGCTCTCAGGCCAATTAGGCAAGCAGCTGGTAGCCTGAGGCACCCAGCAGCTCTCAAGCTGTTTCCTTGCCCAAAAGCTGCATTAAACACATGACTGGCCTAAATACTGAACCCAGGCAGGACCGAAAACCTACTCACTATTGACACCATTCTCCTCTGATGAAGAATAAAAACTGAGCAGCAGCTTAAAGCTGAACCATAATAATGTGGCAAAGTTAATGTTCTGAATCATTTTCAAATGATATACACCCACCATATACACATAGCCTTCATCTGTCACTGAAACGTGGCCTCCTCTGGGAGCTGTTTAGCAGCATATAACTTACAAACCAGAGTGCTGCTGAATGTGGATATCAATACTTCAGGGATGGAGAAGAGAAAGAATCAATGGTGGTATTACATTTTATGGCCATGGAGGATTTGTGTCACTATACCCAATTAAAACTGAAGGAAAAGTATAGACTGAATTAATAAAAAGTTAAATTTGTGCGAAGTATCAGTATTAACACACTAACTCTCAAAGACCATTACGAATAACAACTCTTTTCTGCTCCAATTTTAACAGCAGAACCACCATTAGTTCTTTTGTAAATTCATCACTTAAATACCAACATGTATTTGTGAGCAAAAATAATAAAAGGATTTCTAAGCGACAAAACTGCATTTTTAATTAATTTTTTTCAGTCATCAGAGAAACCTGATGGTAGGAAGAACACAGGTACTGCCCTTAGACAGATGGTAGACAGTCCTATCGCATTCCCAGCTTCCCCCACCCTCCAACTCCAAATCACTTCACAGTTTCAGAAATTTTGGTTAATAAAGATACTATTCAGGGAACCACACTTCTGGAAACCACTGTTAATGCCATACACAATAGCCATAATTTATTCTGGTTAACAGAATAACTTGAGCATTTTGCATTCTTCTTTTCTTAGATACCGTGAACTGACGGAACTCGCAGGGGGTCAGGTCTGCACAGGTCTCATGAGTCATGGAACCCATGAAGATAGAGGAGCCATGAATATTTGATTAGGCCACACCTGTAGCCATGCCCCCTCCACTAATAGGGTCTGGAGAGCGGTCCTGGGAGTGTGGCTCGCTCTGTAGTGCCTCATTAAAGTGGAAGAAATGCCTTTTGTTGTTCCACGGCTGCAGAATCCCAACTCCTGGAAGGGAGCTGTGTTTCTGAGTACAGAAACTCCACCACAGCCAGCGCGGCTGGAAGCCTTGAAGTCAGCACCTACCCCCTCCGTGGATCCAAGCGGGCTCCCCTGTCCTTTCCCTGCTGTGTCTGTGCTGGGTTTAATCGGGATTTCTGGTTGCTGGTGTATGTCTCTTGTGTTCAAACACGGCGGAGACGCTGTGCTGCTCCAGAGCAGGATCCTGGGGAACGCTTGAGGAATGGGGTTGCTGCTGAGTGGGGCAGCACCGTGGGTACCCTGGTCCACGATAAGAGTGACAGCTGCACGGGCTGGGACAGTTTGCCACTGTCAAAGGGGCTGTGGTGCACCCAACCAGCGTTCAGGAGAGGGCTGTGATGCAAGTAAGGCTGCGACACAAGCGCTGCTGCTTTGTTTGGGACATGTGATTTTTTGGGGGATTTCTTTTTCCAGGAATGCAACAGCCCCAAGCGAAGGTTTTGACTTTCTGGCAGAGGCAGCAGTGCGAGCCAGGCAGTGCTCAGCTAGGGTGCAGAGCCAGGGCAGCTGCAGAGGTTGTGCTCCCGGTTCGCCACCTAGCAATGGGACGCTCAGCCATGTTTTCAGATGCAAGGGCTACAGCCGCCTTTGACGGTTATGCCCCCAACAGTGCTGGCACCTCTGACCTCCCTTTAACCCGTAACATATACATAACCCATAACCCATAACAGTAGAAGGGAGGGCAGAAAGGAAAATGGCTTAACATGGGAGGAGTTTCCCCTTCTGAGCAACCCCCCTGGAACAGGAGCAGACCAGCAGCATGGTGGTATCAAGGCTTTCAGGATGGAAGCCATCTCCACCCATCATGTCGTAGACTCTGTTAGCCTCCCACACAACCCAAATGGATAAACAGGCAGCGGGGACGCCTCAGTTGCGGCAGAGATGGAGCAGGGAGCCTATCCCAGAGACCGTGGCCATGGCTGGATGAGCTGGTAGCAGAACCGGGACCTATCTGGGGGCCCGCCCATCCATCCCTGCAGCAGACAGCCTGTCCCTGGCATGGTAACCATGGTAACCCCTCACCGCCCAGCTCGTGCCTAATTTACATATCCATTAGCACCGCCACCAGGCATCAACAAGCCACAAAAGGATTTTGGCTGCAAGAAGCACGGTGCTGAGCTGCTCCTCCCCCCAAGCAAGGTGGTTTTTGGGGGGTTTTTTGGTTGATTTCCATCCACTCCCCCACCTCTCAGCATGGTTGGGCTTATGGTAGCAGGGCCTCTGTAGGCCAGCAGCTGTGTCCAGCCAGACCAACACTGTGGGCTGAGGGAAGCTGACCAATGCTGCTTCTCCCCGGCTTGCAGCAGCCAGGGTCCACCTCCCTGCCATGCGAACAGAGCTGGGGCGCGGACCAAGTCAGTGGCTCCACTCCCGCCCACCTGGGGATTAAACCTCCCGTTTGCCGCCATCCCGGGCTTGTCATTGACGGCGGCAACTGTCCCCCACCATCCCCTGGTTCCCAGCAGCACCGCGCTGCAGGCCCAGAAGTGATGGCACAGCCCTGGTGTCTCTGTGCCGGCCGTGTGGCAGCATCCTGGCATCATGGAGATGCTGGCGGTTCCCCTTCCCTCTAAACAGTGAAAATGAAGGATGTATGGTAAGTCTGGTGTGCAGTGACGGTGAGCAGGACCAATTCATATATTCATGAGTTCATTATATATTCACGATCTGATGGAGCTCGTGGAACATTCTGCACACGTTCCGAGGTCACATAACTCACGGAAAAATCAACCATGACTACTCCGATCTGCAAAGACACAGATTGCGAATAAGCAGAGGATCACTGTATTTATCTGTGTAGCTGAGAACCATTTACCTAAATAAAAACACTTAACATATTGTGCCTTAACAACTGGGTGCCTTAACACTTAAGATCTTTTACTTATTTGCAATTTGGACAAAAAAGACTGTTGGTCTCATTTGCGAATCTAGCTGTCTTTAATCAGCCTATGAAATACCTGCTAAAACTTTTAATTTAACATTTGTCTTTAAAAAGCGCTCAGATTCCAGGAGAGCTCCAGCACATATGTGCTCAGAGCTCTTATTTACAGTGCCTTAATATCATCATGCAGGTCTTCAGTGTTAGCAAGAGGAGTTAATGGAACTGTTTTACACATGGATATAGATGTCACAAGTGTTCTACTACACAAATGTGCATGCCACTCCTTGAAGCAAAATCCAACTCAAACAGCAGAAAAAAAGTAAGATCAATATAGCACTCCTAACTCCATTTAGTAAGGCACCCTGGAGACTGGCATGTTATTTATATATATTTGTGATTTATCTTATTATATAAGCTTTCTCCAGCCGTACAGTCATTTTTTGAAAGGGTACTGACTAGCAAAAAAGCAAAACTATCTGTTAAAATCACTGAAAGACCTATATGTATGGACAGTGCTGCATTACTGTAAGTCACCATCACATTTAATAAAACTAATTGCTAAAATATACTGTTATTTGCAACATATTACACTTATACCCCCGCTTGTCTTCACACTTCTTGGGTAAACTAACCTAATCTGGAAAACAAGCTATTGCCATCTGGTCTAGCAGCCAAAAAAAGGGAAGACAGCCAACAGCACTGCCTTCTAATCAGAACAGCAATTGATGTGGTTAAGGTAGAAGAGCTAAATATTTTACTGGGAATCTTAGGAAGTTAAGAATATCAAGAATAACCTTATGAGAACTCTGTGTAGTAGGAAGAGATAGTGATATTTGCTTAATTAACATTGGCCACCTACAGATTAAGCATTTACAGTGATAAATATGATTTCTAACTCTAAACTAGTTACAGGAGTTTGGAAGTCCTTTGGAAAAAAAACCCCGAAGCCTGGCTGTTGAATGAGTCCCACTGTTGTCCAGTCATAACAGAATTAATTTTAATCACATTTTTAAAATACTGGCTAGATAAGCTCTTGATTGTATTTCTTGTTTTCTTTATGAAAACCATTTATCTTGCTCTTAGCTTCAGTTAAGAATTTCAATTTAATTCTATACTCTGGTTGCTTTAGATATAAATCAAAGTATGTTTTATTATTATATTATGTTTTTATTTATTTATTATAATTTATTTATTTATTATAGTATGTTTTATTATTATATTATGTTTTTATTCCCTCAAATGTGCATTTGCTAGTGCATGTAGCTTAACTATCAACATATATAAAGAAATACTGCTTTATCTTTTATTCCCATCTCAGGCTTGCAGCCCAGAGACCTCATCTGAGGTAGAGACAAAAAAAAATAAGCACGAAAAAAGTTAACCACTAAAAACATGCAGACTACTTAAAATCACATTTCAAGAACATCAAAGCCATTTTCAGTAAATGAAACTCTCTCCCTTTTTTAAATAAATGCCACAACAAAGACTACATTTAATAGTTTGTACACTACCTCTAGAAAACTCTTCTTGGTATATCCTACACCTCTTCACACCTGAGTCCAACAAGGGGAACAAATACAAGCAGTATCAGTCTGGTTCCTTTCTGAATAAAATAATTACCTGCTTTAAATGGAGCCCTTGCCCTCGGACTCTCAGAGGATTCAAAGGAGCGGTGGTGCAGTGAACTAAAGGTGTCTGTAGAGAACATTACAAAGGAAAGTTTGCAAGTCCTCACAACACGTACCCTTCCATGTACCTGAGAGACCACATTAAATCCTCAACATGAGTTTGGAATCATGCATTAGAGAACACTTGTGCCACAACTAGCAGCTACTGCAAACTTTCCACATCCATATTCTCCATGCTAACAGCAGCAATCATACTCAATTCAAATACTTGCAGACCAACTCTACTATAAATCTCTTTGCAGCAGACATTGGTAAGCAAAATCGAAATCAAAATTATACAGGTAAGACCTTGGTCCAGTTTCATGTCAGCGTGATAAGGAGCCCCTTGTGCTCAGTAATACAGAAAAAGTCCAGGGCTGGTGAGGTGCACAGTAAGGTGGTTTTGCACAAAAAACTTCCCACTGGTAGGAGAGCCAGCTGCTCATTGAAAGCCTCTTGGTGTTAATCCTGATTTAGATTGGATTAAGTTTTTTAATTAAAAAGAATTCTTTTCTTACATGCATGAGAAATATTTTGGTCTTCCCCCAAATCAGTACTTTTTTGAACAATAAGGACTATTTGATGAAAATTTGACAAGAACAAAAGGGCAAACAATTCCCTCTCTGCATCTTAGGTAGCTGCTGTAAAAAGGTAAAATCAATTCTGGCCCCTTGCTCAGAACTTTGTTCCCAGACAGTAAGGGATAAAACACGTTTGTATTCATCAATCTCTAACGACGCTTCCTGAAGAAAATACACCACAATTATTCAATATCAGGTCATTGAACTTACTAAAAGTCAGAATTTCAGAATGTTATGCTAAGTAATGCAATGCCACAGAAATAGAAGTCCAAAAGAATTCCTACAGATTCCCCCCAGTAAGTCCATAGAAAAAAAGGAATCAAAATCCTATTTTAGTATTTCAAATTCATTAAAAATGACAATAAAGTTAATTAAGCTTTACATATTGTTTTGTTAGCACTTGGTGTGGTATTGCACAGGACATAAACAGTTGATTGGTCTGGGGGAAAAAATCCAAAAAACAAACCACCCCAAACCAGACACTAGGAACATCCACATATTTGGTCAGATTATCTTTTGCAGACATTAAGACTTTAAATTGTCTGATTTTATTTTATACAAGCCAAGTAATCTGCTTCCAACAATAGTCAATAGCCTAAAATCTAGCATTAACCCATTTCTAATAAGGCTGAAACCTGTACAGCTCTGTAAGGGAATAATCCTTTTGCTCTCATTCCGAGCACAAGTGTTTCCAACTGTCAATACTGAGCCACTGATGATATTTTAAGTTGATTTTAAAGAAACATGGTCAGCAGAGGTATGAGTTGTCATGCTAAAACTATGTTCTGAAGAAGAGATTTGTGGAATCTTCATAGTCCATATTCCCAAAGAAAGAAGGTACATATATGACATGGAGAAATCTGCACTCTCATCAGGGGTGCAGATATTGGTCTGAATTCAGCTTTCCCCAGATAAACTGTACAGCTGTAACACTTCCACATTATTAAAATTAATGAATTGATTGAACACATACTTTTACTCTCTGTTCTTCACATCTCCATACATGAACCCAAATACTCCTGAGTTGCTTTATGCTTAAGTCTCCCGTGATCACAGATGGTTTCCACATACACAATTTAAATTTCCCTTGCTGTTGCATTGAGTCTCCATCCTCAAATTCCATTAGTCTCAATTACTATTTTTGTGTATAGGAATAGTAAGGTTCAAAAGTTCATTTTTATGTTAACAAGCTGTAACCATGTAAGGATACATATTTTTTTAATAGCTATTGGTAATCCAAATAAAGTATGTATGAATAAATACACAAGTCTTCCTTTTTGCTACATGAAATGGAAGTGATTACTTCAGAATGTTAAATCAGAAGGATATTTTAATCCAAGCCATTACTGGAATGAGAAGCTACTACAATATTATTCCAAGCTTCTGTGGGAGGATATACTGATAGATAAAGATTTTTATAAGAAATAGCTTATTTATCTGGGATACTTACAAGCAAAAAATACCACTGGTGAATTCTGTTTCCAGGGAGATGACACATTACCTTTCAGAAACATGTCACACACTGAAGTTACTCTTCACAATGAGTGAGCAGAGGAAAACATGAAAAGGACTTCTTTGTCATGACAGACTCTCTGGCAACATTTTCACATAAGAAATAAAATAAAACAAAGTAAAACTAAACAAAATTAAATAAAACAAGTTGAACTTCGACTCATGAAACTCAGCCAATTGATTTGCAGTGGTTAGAAATGGAACTGCCCATGCACGAACAAGGGTAGACCTGGAAGACACCATATTATGGTAGGAACACTTCAGACCCATGTTCGTGCAGACAGGAGAGAAAAGCTAAGAGGCAATAGTCCTTTATAGCATCACATGGTGCAAAGGAACCTCCATGATGAGTAAACACTGAGAATGTGCATACTCTCATCCTTCATCTCCTCAGTCACTGGTCTAGATGCACTCCATTTTTTTTAATTCACAGTTTATACTTCAAATACGGAAACACGTTGGCTATATCTAAGTTGTAAACACATACCTCTCTTAGTCACATTAAAATAACTTCTGAGGTCATGTTACATTCCCAGATAAAAGTAACTTCTTTTAGTTTCTGAACAGCCACTTCAAAATATTTTCACACCTCTTCTGGCACCTAGTTCATACCTATGTTCTTCTCAGGAAGATGAGGGTATAATGGGCTGACATCAATTTGCAGGATTAAAACTGACTCAGGGTAAAAATTCTCACTAGGTTTCAAACATCACACTATCAGTGAGAAAATGGGTCACTTTTCATCAAAAGAAAATTCTGTATCAAAATTGTTGGAGATCAGGACTTTACATCTCTGTATGCTATTTGCCTATGGCCAACTGAGAGGACAAGAGAACTATCAAGCAAGATACAAAGCTGTACTTCAGTACGGCTATTCAGTAGCTATTTTTTCAGGAAAATTATGTTAAATTTAAAAGAGGTTATTCTGCCCAAGTGGTCACTCCATTTTCCCAAATATGGATAAATTATTCCAATTATAATTTGGTTAAAATAGTAGCCATTTTTTCCAGATGGTATGGAAAAGGCCCCGCTCTGGAGTCAATGTTAGAAGCTTGAAAATTCAACAGGTAGTAGAAATTTCACTTGACTTTACATGTGACACTTTAAAAGTATCTGTAACTTCAATCATTTTGTACACCCCATAAACCATTTTAACCTGTTCTTCAGATGAGATACAGTTTCAGTAATTTATTCACTTTTAAAAACTGTATTTACAATTGCACATAGCAAGGTTTATTTCCAAATGTAACATTTCCTGTTGAACAAAAAAGTGCTGAGCTACCACAGCTCTGTTCTGCTTTTGTGCCTTCCAACTGCTCAGACGGGGGAAAAAAGGCTGGATTAGGTATTGTGGCATTTTGTTTTTAAATCATGGCTCTCAACATCTTCTAAGCAAAGGAGTTTCAGGATGCTTCTCCCCAAGGAAGAAAAGATGACGGTGTATCAGAAGACCCCAGACGTCTCTCCTGACATGAGAAAGCTGTCACCAGCCACTGTGATGTGACTGGCAATGGGGTAATTGACACAAGTTTAATGGCGCTGTCAGGCCCAGCAGAGCCGTGGGAGTCAGACTGGCTGTCTCTGCACATCTGTTGTGGATATAAGCATTTGAGAACAGTCCCTGCCTTCAGCCCAGATACTAACTCATCCAGTATATTCATCTAAAAAGCAGTTGAATCCAATGGCTTTCATTTTCCAAAATGATAGATCCACGCTCCCTCATGACTACATACGTGACCATTTCCAATTTCTGAATTTCAGAACGATTACTACCACCTCCTCTGCAAAGGGTCACCTGTGAAAAGCATACAGCCATGGGAAAAAAACATAAGAAACTAGCTTATCTATAGAGAATATTTTTGAATTGATAACAACTGAGCTGCAAACTCCACAGAAGCTCACATTCATGACAATAAAACATCTGTAACAAACTGTCTTGGTGAGAGGATATGGACATGGATATGAAACACATTTCTTTTAAGTAAGTGGAAGCCCTTGACAATAATTATTTAGGCTATTAGGAAGCTAAACCTCACTAGAGGGAGCACAGTTCTCCCTCTCAAAGGCACTTTCAGTCCAATTTGGAAGTCAAAGGCAACATCCTGGCTCATTTAACACACAATATAGTTGTCCTTAAATCAGTCCTAAACTGGTAAATATTAAAATACTGTCATGTTAATTTTATTATTCAGATTATCATTATATATGAAAGCAGAAAACTCTCAGGCAGTAGAGCTTTTTAAAAGCAACTTGATTGTAAAGCTTATACGGAAAAACAATATTAATTTACCATAGAATCATAAAATAGTTTGGTTTGGATGGGACCTTTAAAGGTCATCTAGCCCAACTCCCTTGCAGTGATCTACAGTCAGTTGTGCAAAAATCAAGTCTGACATGTGATGAAGAGGATGAATAACACAAGTAAGTTTTTTTTATTTGCCTTCTTGTTTTTCCACCACACAGAAACACCTGGCTTCCATTACCAGGTCTTTCTTCTCAGCTGGGAAGGAGAGAAACCTTCATTGTAAAACATATGCTGAGATATATCTTCCAAAAAGTTAATGTTTTAAAAGTTTTATCAATGACTAAATACTTGAGGAAACAGCCAGAGTTGCCAAAATTAAAATTATATCTGTTACCATAAGAGCTCTTTAATTTATTTCCCATAAGGTGGGAAACACACAGCTGAATTAATATAAGTTTGCTTCTAAGAAATATTTCAGCAACAGTTTTCTGTTGCCTACTTTTTTCCCCTCTGAATCTAAGGGTGCATTGTAATGTCTTATTTTACCATGGTAATTAAACTATTCAAACCTTTCTTTTAAAAATACTGGCACTAGAAAAATGAGGCATTATCATTGTTAATTAGTGTGATTTTTTGCATCAAGGAAGCTGCCTTGAACATGAGTTACATGTCTTCAAAATTAAACGAAGCACTCATTTAAAAAAATAATTAGTATGTAAAACAATCACTTGAAAGCCTATCTCCTGCTATAGGACATTTCTATTGGGCAGCAATCTGGACTGCATTATAAGACACGACTATACATGAACAGATGGAAATCATAAAATGATATTTAGCTACAGATTCCCTGTCAGAAACTTACATAAAAAGAAAAGGAGAAAATAAGCTTAACATTTTCCATTAGCCAACATCAGATCACTGAAAAAACCAGAGGCATCCATGTAATGCCTATAACACAACAACCTATTTTTAACCCATATTTTTTCACATCCCTTACATAAAAGACAGGCATAAATAAGACTATATTTTCATCTTTAAGTGCACAATGTGGGATCAAACCCAATAAACTACTCAGCAAAGACCACACATGCCTTTCAGTTACAGATAAAAATTAAGACTTCAGAGGTTTGAATTCTTACTTTTGGCTGAGTATCACTGGAAGCCATTGAAGCTCTACAGAGTTTCACAGATTTGTCAGACCATAGTATCATGGGCCAAAAATGTATTAAACTTTCCCATTATTATAATGAACTGTCGTGGTTAGAATAGCAAACACATTTTTTATTTCAGTCAGTTCAGTTACTCAAGTTGCAAGGATCAAGGTGCATAACACCAAAATAGTAGGAAAATAAACTGCTCCCTTAGTTTGAGGGCAAAGTAGTATCAGTGTTGCAATCAATACAACTGGTTTGAAATAGAGTATTACCTTAGATTACACTTAATCAGAACCTTTTGCTTCATTGCCAGGACTTAAAAAAAAAGTAAGTATTAATGTTATTGAGGCAAAATAGAGAGACCATTATAGAAAGTTATAGCAAAAATGCAATGTCAGAGTACAGCTGCTGAACGTGCCATCCAAGAGGAATGGAGGATAAGGGAGACAGCATATGGATGTCATCAGAGTCCCAATAATGGAGTGCCTTACTATTAATTACTTCAAGCTAACAACAGTTAGGGTTTTAAGCACAATCAGTGTAACATTCTTAATTCTCCAATTCATGTGGTGACTTCAGGAGTCAAAGTACATTAAACACGGGGAGGAAGGAAAGGAATTAGAAAGAAGTAACAACGTACAACCTGGCTATCAATTAGAATATATTGATTACAGTAATACCTCGCATAGTCACACTTCCAGTTCTGCTTTTTTGTATTCTCGTGCTTTTTTTTTTAGCGAAAACTCTATGATTATTCACAGAGCTTCCTGGTGTATGGATGTGCAGTACCTTTGCTTCACCAAGGGGCAGCGCTGGCACTCCCTCATGGGGTGGGATGGCCATGCCCTGCGCGGTGGGGGGACGGGCCCCTCACTCATTTGGGGACTGTCCATAGTTCGGTGCCTTATGAGCTTTGGAGAGGTTACATGCCACCGCATTACAGGGGCTTTTTGCTGCTTCTGCCGGTGGCACTGGGAGCCACCCAGTAGCACATGTGAGGCACATGTGCTGAGGCTCTGCGCTCATTATGTCCGATACAGTCACAGGGACCATGCTTCCTCTGCTCCCAGGGCTTGAGGGGATACCCCACTCCCAGTACACGTGGCCAGTGGGCAGAGCAAGCCCCGTGGCAGGGGACCTCAAGATCCCTGGCATGGGAATAAACACAGCGTCTCCTGGCAGGTCCAGGCGTCTCCCAGTGGGTCCCATCTCCCCAGGAACCCCTCTGGGGCTCGGTGCTGCGCCCTTAAGCACTCCATGGTTGAGGGGGGTAGGGTGATGGGAGTGGCTTATCCGCATATTTGTGATGCCTATACTCGCAGATTGGGTGATTCACGGCCTGGGAGGAGACCCAAACCCCTGCGACTTCTGAGGTATTACTGTATTCCATTCTCTACTAAAGAGCCAACACGGAATCCAGAATTTCTTATTTGTACATACAGACATATATACAGTAATACCTCACCCTTCATGAGGAACAGGTCTTGTCAGGGTCTCGCAAACTGTCTAATTCACAAACATGCGTGGGTCACTAATATGCACACAGGGCGCACCCATCGCTCCACCCCCAGCCAATCAGGAGCATTGGGGAGCATTTTCTACTCCTTCCCATGGGCTCTCCCAGAACAGAGGAGCAAAGGGAAGTGTTTCTGAGCCCTCTCTGTCTGGGAAGACCCCCTGAGAATCCCTGGGCTTCTCTTCGGGCACGCTGCCGCTTCTGCAGTTGCCGCTGGGCTCCTGCCACCACACATGCTTGCACTGCCTCCACAGCAGTGAAGGGGTGTCCCCGGGCTCTGGTTGGCACTCTTGGAGCCTGGGAAACCTTAACCTGTGGGCAACTCCCACCACTGCCCCATCCCAGCACACAGCACTTGCCCCACCACACCACGGCCAGCCCAGCACCACTTTCGTGGGGCACTTTCCCTGGGGCTACATCATCACCAGGTGTGCTGGGCGTGCAGTCCTCGAGCACGGGCTGCATTGCCTTCCCCGCCTGTAGCCATGGAAACAATAACACGTATCGGGCAGGAGTCAGTCCTTCGACTGGGCTTAGAGTGACAGGGGGCGGCGTGACTAGTGGCGGTGCTGCACTGAGTCTCAGTGGCCACCCAGGGCATATTGTAGGGACCAGGCATGGAGACACACAGGAGCGGAGCAGGGACTGGGGCACGGCATCATGGGACCATAAACGCCATGGGAGTGAGAGGCACTGTGTGCCCTTCCCTACAGGGCCAGGCCAGTCCCGCCCCACAGGGAGCACTGGCGCCACCCTCAGCGAAGCAGAGGCACTGCACATGCGTCGGCCAGGAAGCTCCACAAATCACTGAGGCAGATTTGTGGGAAAAATTTCTCACAAATCAGCAAGGTCACAAGGGAGGGGTCGCAATGCAGCGAGGTACTACTGTAGTTGCAAAAAAAGTTCAAAAAGCCTATGTTATTTTGGTGAGATCTAGGAATACTCTACACAAAGTAAACCTGGCAACTCACACCTATTTCAAACTTACCCTTGGGAAAGGCATCCAAATTCTGCAATATATGTCTGGACACAGTTAATAAGGGTAGTCATTCATAATTAAAAATATTCTCCTTTTATTTTACATTATGCAGCTGAAAAAGAACTTGCCTGCTAACTCAAACTGGAAAGAAGGAGTTTGATGCTTTACTGAAATTCACTATTAAAACACAGTCATAGTTCTAGGAAGTGAAGTTAAAATCAAAACAGACAAAAAAAGCACTAAAAAAGGTGGCGAACCATCTTAGAGAGTAGAAAAAAATATACCCCTGCACAGCACAATGAAAGGACACCATGCATTCTTGATGGCTAACCAGACGCACTGGAGGTAAAGAAGTAGTACTAGTTCCATGTAAAAAAAAAAAAATCCCCAGCAGTTTCAGAAGCTTTTGAAGTTTTTTTAGGTAGCTTTTAATAGACTTGAATTAGAACACTTTTGAGGCCAGAAAGCATTGAGAGGTCTGAAGAACTCATCTTCCAACCATTAGGCTTATGCAATCAACTGCCTCAGCTTTTTCTTCCGTGGTTACTTAATCAAAGAATAAACCCAAATGCTTCTTTATAAAGCCTCGGGAATCTGAGGGGGAATGAACATTTGACTTTCTCTGTGCAGCAGAATGACAGTCTTCATCTATCTTTTTGTATGTAAGACAATTGAGGTAACATTAGATCTTGTCTTAATGGATTTTGTTTTAATATCTTCCAACTCAGGGGTAACATAACATGA
The DNA here is from genome assembly GCA_013390025.1 of Pitta sordida. NCBI lineage: Eukaryota > Metazoa > Chordata > Aves > Passeriformes > Pittidae > Pitta > Pitta sordida. Next base: position 125,332 of record WEKX01001232.1, on the reverse strand, counting down.
CATACAAAAGGCTCGTGAACAGGCTGAAAACACCAGGGACATCACTTCAGCTCCCCTTAAACTCCCTCCAAGCACAAACTTCTGCTCTACAAAACATACCTATTTCTATTTAAAAAATCAAGATATTTCTTTGCCCATTTATTAGAGACTGAAAAAGGAACCAAGTATACAGAGTCTGGGAAGACCCCCTGAGAATCCCTGGAGGATGCAGCAATACATCAAAGTGAGGAACCAGAGAACCTTTCAATACACTTGGTATTTGTGCTGGCAAACACAAATAACAGTAAACAAGTTTTTTTGATTGCAGATCCATAAACTAAAGGGGAGGAATATATTACCCAACCAGTTTCTTCTCAAAGCTCTGCTACTGGGAAGACAAGGCATTTACTTCTTTTAGGAGAAAAACGATCTAATATTCAATTATAGGCCAACTTAAAACAAATCCCAAACAGAAAAAAACCTGTTTTTCTGGTTTTTTCCAGAAAACTCCCTGGCACCAACATCAAAAACTTCTGTTCAATATACACTTATGTCAAGTACTCTGCAAAAAAAGTCCACAATTGTGAGTTTTCAGCTATGATAGCCCTACTTGTGTTCTGTTCACAGTGTCTTCTCAAACACACTGTTGGCACCTCACTGGTGTCATTTTAAGCATCAAACCTCCAGCTGTTCAGCTTCCAGCATCAAATCGCCCCAGTATTCCCTAAATCCTCTGAAGATCCTACTCCTCTTTCTTAAATCCACCCAAATGTTAAGATACATAGAAGTTATTGTTGCCTAGTTTCAATTTACGTTTAAAAATAAAGCAACAAGAATAAAGAAACTAAACATTTATGGATAGAAATGCTATTATTCTGAACTGCGAAAACCCACACTTTACCTATTGATGCAGAAGCAGTCCTCACATTAAGATAATGGCAGCTGTAAAATAGATTCCCTAGGTAAAACACACCTATAGAAAATATGCTTTTTTCCAGTTAAAAAAAGAGTTTTGTTCTACTTCCTATTTAACAAATTCTACCCCTTACCCAACATTTGCTACCTAAACTCTAATTTGTTAATGGTTCACTAGATATTTATCTTTGGTAATACACTGAGGCTTCCTGAAAAGATTTCACCTCCACTCTGAAGAAGGTGTGAACACTAGACAAATAAAAATCACTTGAAAATGTTTATTCTTAAGATCTCTTATATATGTCAAGATCTGGATAACCACCACACTGTGACAAATGGGACTATTTGGGTTTTTTCAGTTGTGTTTGTTTTCTGCTCCATGCTATATTTTTAGAGATTTATCTCAAAATCCAAGATAGCCATATGCATTCTTATGCCCATATTTTGCTAAACAACAACATATTCTTACACAAAATAAAACATTGATATAGCAAGCCTGCTGATGACTAATATACAAACTAGATGCTAGAAACTGCTTCTACTTCAATCATCGTTTCCCAATTCAACTATTTTGTTAAATGAAACCAACCCTTGACTGCCAAAAACCGCAAAAATGTCAAATTAAAAGAATATTTCAAGTTCCGGACATAATATTCCACTGCTTGTACTGGTGGTCTATAATTATGCAACACAGATATAGCGTACTTATGCAAATGAAACTTATGCTAAGGGATCAATTTCTCCATCCTTGAAGTGCAGAGACCCACTAGAATATTTAATTACACAAATTCACAACTTCCTCTGAGGAGAAAAAAGATTGCCTGTAAAAAAATTAAATAGTGCTCATGTGTATTTGAAAGAATGAGTTAAAGACACTAGAATTGTGATTTCAAAGTGAAAATAATCAATCACTCTTCTGTCTCCCACAAGCTGAGCCCATTGTCAGTATCATTTCTGGAAGCAACTATTACACACCTGCTTCCAGTGGTCTTCCCAACACTGAATGAATGCAAAGGTTTACAACAGTGAACTGTTAATTCATATCCTTCCAGAAGGAATCTGGACAATACTGCCATTACCAGTATTAGCTCCTCTTCTTTCCTGCTGTTGTCCTACAGCTGAACACACAGATATGCTGTTTTCCAAAAGAAAAAAAGTGGTGCAAGTTTCCCGCAGAGTGAAGGTGCAGTCTGATGGTCTGTGCTTTGACACTAATAATGGGTGGTTTATCTCAGTCAGAGCCTGCTAAAAGCCTGTAGTTTCTACTTGTATGAACCAAGATCAGTGACAGAATTGTTTCATACAGTCTGAGTATGATTTTTGTGACAATTAAACACTGGGAGACAGTTCAGAATTACTGCATTAACTTATACGTACGTCTAGTTACACAGGAACAGCAGGGCCAGAAGTACCATTATGGGCTCAGTTAGTGCTAAGGGATGAAAGATGCTGTCCCAGAAGCACTAACAACACAAGCCCTCATAATCCAGTCCTTACAATGCAGCAGAAAGTACACCAGTTCCCTGTAGTCTTGCTCTGTCAACCACTGAAAAATGAGAAAAGCACATTTTAGGTGTTTCTGGCGCATATGGGCGTGTGGAGATGCACAGAACACTCTTTCTCAAGCAAAGTAAAGTAGCAAAGCAGCAAAGAGGTCTTTCTGTCAGTATCATTTCTTTTTCCTATATTCTTCACATTTTTAACCTTTCCATTCTATTGCTCAGCCACGTCAACTTTTGGCCAAAACATTCCATTCTTACAATGAGGGCCAATACACATTTCTCTTACCTCAGAATCTCCCCAGTTGAAGATAGGTGAACACTAACTTTTGGATTGTCAATTACCAAAACAAATACATCAAATATATCACACTCTTGGAATATGAAGGGAGGAGAACACCACAAAAAAAATCCTCACCAAAGATACACAGCCAAAACAGGTTGACTGTCATTGCCATTTTTTTTTCAATTAGAATAGCACAGATTATTTCCTTATGCGTCCTTTCATAATTTTTATACAAAATATTTTTACAAAGAACAGAAGCAGCAAACAAATAAGATCTAGCAACATCTTGTCTAAAATATCTATTCCTACCTCTATATATATTTATCTGTTTCTCTCAACTTTAAATTGTTTAGATTTCCACTTTAACATTGGAGAAAGGAAGGAGGGAAAAATAAGTCTGCTTCCTTTACACTGCAAGACAAAATCTTTAAAAATCTTTACAAGCCCTTGTTACTTTCTGGTTCCAAAGAAGAATTGATACCAAGCCAACAGCAAAGAAATGTATCTCCATGAATAGCTAAAAATGGAAAGTGATCATCTAAATTATGAGTTATACAGTATCAACCTACAAAACATCTTAAAAGAACATTTAATATAGTGCTTGTAGTAGGAATAGGTAAAACTGGTTTTCACTATGAGAGTAACTTGTAGTTTAAAGTAGTTGTTAATATGTGTTAGAGACATCCACACACTAAAAATCAAATTTAAGTCCTGCCCTTTTCCAAATGTTAAGAACAAGTGCTTGATTAACATTATGTAAATGTACTCGTATTTTGATCATGACCAAGCAGAAAATGTTCATTAAGATGCAAACACAATATGCTGAGAAAGTGCCAGTCCACCTCTTTTGCAAATTATTCATTAGGAGTCAGGCACTACATTAACACAAATTTCTATGACAATAAATACACATATATCTGAAGCTTAATGTGGGACGAAATGACGGGAACACTCACATTTTGAGACCAACCTTAATATATTGCTACATAAAGTTTCATGACTAGTGATGGCCTGATTTACATTTTGTGAAACAGCATATTAGGTAGATAGAATTTTTTGGCTGTTCCCCAGGAACACCATTAATTTAGTCAAAAGTTTGTAAACTATTTTGATAAAATCGCCTGTATAATTACATTTTTATACAGTAAACAATAAAACTACTACTGTTACAGTTAAGAGTTCAGCCTGCACTGAAAAACAGAAATCAAAATTAGTGAATATGCTTATAAAGATTAAACAGGCAATGTGCTTTTTCATAGTTTTAAATGAACATTAAAAGAGAATGCCAGTTGCAGAACAGGAATTTCAAAGTAACAGAAGAGTAAGTACAGGTTCTGGTTTGAAGCTTGTTCTTGTAAAAATCTCCATAGATGCGATCAGAGGAGCCATTTACCACATCAAAGGAATCTCCAGATATGCATTTTAAAGCAGCTCCACAAGAATGGCACTAAGTTTTCATGTCTGGCCAACAAAGAGGTGATTCCTTCCCTACTCCTTCCTCCAGCTACTCTCCCAGATTCCACAAGTGGGAGAGAAAGCAGAGGGAATGTACCTGATTAGAACAAATTCCCATTTGAGTTTCTGATAGCTCACAGAGCTTCATCAGGTCCTTCACCATCTTCATAGCCCTGCTTTAGACACGTTCTAAAAATATCTTTATATTGTGGAACCCAGTTGGGTTACTAAAAATGTCTCTACAAATCTAGTGATTTTTTTCACCTTTTGGAGCACCACAGAAGGCTGGAATGTTCCAACAGAGCTGTTCTTTTCTCCCTAGAATCTAATCTTGTTTCTTCTTTTTCATTTCTGTGGATTACACCTTAGTGTAATTAACTAGTTTAAAAATTATTGCAACTAAATGAATATTGGCCTCAAAGCTTGAATTTCTAGCAAGGAGAGCATTTTTAATGTTGAAAAAGGACTCTTTCATAGAAGTAGTGAGAAAGAATACCATTGCTGATAGCAAGAAAGTCTTACTGCATTTACCTACAGGTATGGTGTTCCAAGTTGGTGCACTCCTAAAATGAGGTATTCTCTATATGAAAGATTTTTAACAGTAGAGAAAAAAAAAAAGAAAGTAAGTATTTCTAAAAAGTACCTATCTAGTATACAGTGATCCTCAATGTGACAATTGTAATGTGACCATCTCGGGGTTCTTAGGCCCTAGTGGTGCTTTCTTGTATCTTTGGAGTTTCTGGAATGACCCCAAGCGCCACATCTGCCATGCAACCTGCATGCCTCCAGAATTCATGGATTTTATGTATCTTTCTGTTTGATTAACAAGGAAGCATAGCACAAAGAAGCCATTTGTGCATGCACACACACTCAGTCCCCAGCTCAGAATGTAAAGCTAGACTGCATAAATCCTGGGCTCAGACCTTAATCATAGTATCAGCTCGACCTGTCATAGTTCTCTGTAGTCCTGATTGATCCAACCTGACTGGAATAAATGCCATCAATCAGCAGGCAGCCTCTGCCTATGCAAATCAGCTCCACTTGANTAACGTTATGATCCAAACTCTATTAAGAATTTAAGTGTTACTCCACAGCAAATATGATCTGAATATTCTTATTCATCTCTTCTTCCCTCATGTCAATGGAAAAAGAGGATTTCCATTTATATTCTAAAATACATTTTGAAGACTTCATTTTTTTCCCACTTTTTCTGAGGAAATCAATTGTGAATATGTCAGCATGAAAAGTTGATAGTCTAGTCACAGAAAACAATGAGAGAAAGTTGCAATCGGAGTCAGGAGCAACAGGCCACTCATTTATTTGCAACAAACACCCAGAGTATCTCTTTCAAAGATATGTTCAAACTCAATCACTTTGCACTGACCAAGCAGTTCCTTACCAGGGACTTCCAGTTCACCACTGCAATAAAATGGTATGTATAGCCACAAATTGGAGTTGTTTCTGTCTTCCTTATTTTCCATTATGTTTTATGGATTTTTCCCAGAAGTATATTCAGTGATTTCTTTCCAGAGTTGCTCTTTCCCTTGTTTCTTACCAATACATGCATCAGAGATGTTTCTGTTACAAGATGGGATAGGGGAACTTTTTCAAAATACTTTCCCTGGAAAGACTGAGGGAATCACTTCAGATGATTTTAAAACCAATATTCAGGAATGTGATCTCTCAAGGAAACAAGAAGAAATAATGTTTAATATGTAGCACGCTTCCTCTGTGGGAAGGGAAAGTATCCTGAGGTCAGGTACATTCCCATCACCAATATATTAAAAGTGAAGATTAAATAAAAGCATTGTCCTACAAAAGCAGACACTCTTTGCATGAGGCTATTTCCAGAATTTTTATGTCTTCATTCAAGTAACCAAACGTTGAGGGCCATTCTTTGCAACTGTTACTCTAAATCAGATGAAAACCGAGTAACATCTGATTGCAAGCACAGAGCAAAACCTGAGTTGAGTAAAGTATGCATTAAAACATCTTCAGGATCACTAGTGCCAGTAATGAATAACAAAGTACATTTACCATCCAGCTGAACATACAGCACTCAGCAACACATTTTTACAGGCCAATGGGTTTTCTGTAGAGCCAGTGTGGAGATATAGTTCTAAAGTACCTTCTCAAATACGCTTGTCTAAATCTATATGTCCAACTGCAAAAGTAAGCTGTCAGGCCATAAATAAAGCAGACTATTTGGCAAGCTGTTTACTTCTTTCCTCAGACACTATTTATACTGTTGCATTTCCTTTTAAAGTGCTATAGCCGTAAAGTTACTTCAGGTTATGTATGTAAGAATTCCTACAGAAAGCATCGACAGTTAAACTGGTGGTTTTCTTCTTCTAATGGCAGTCACAGCATTCATAGACATTGCAAAGTTTTAAAGCCTGAAAAAAGACTGCCACTTGGTTGGAGGGTCTTGGGAATGGGGTGGGGGACATGTGTGTGGTGGTGAAAGCAAGTGTGCATAAAGAACCTGTGAATACAATTTTAAGAAGATGCAATCAGCAGCAGATACCGTACCTATGCTCTTGTGGTTTTAGTGCTGCAAAACTAAAGGCTTATTTATTAATAAGTGCAGAACTTCAAATATTTTCAGAGGTATAAAAATAGTACAATTCTAATCATAAATAACTGCAAAAGACACTACTAGTTGCATGATGCCAAAAAACAAGACTAAGGAAATTCTGTTCAAGCTATAAAAATATAAGATCGAAGAGATCTTAATAAGCAAGCAGCCTAAACCAATTAGGATTCTACAGAGACAGCTCAGGTCAATCAAGACCTAGAAATAGTAAGATTCAGGCTCTCATGAAAACCAGAATGGTCTTAATTGAGTAGGCTGCTAGTATGCCCAGATATATTTCACTATATGTCACATAAAGTCGGTCTTTGGGTATATTAAACCTCAGATAAACAAATACTAAGCAATTCCAAGAGCAAACCTACAATGCAAAATACAAAGCATGTTGGTCTAGCAAGCACAATCACAAGCACTTTCACTTGAAAATGCTGATTAGAGCAAAACGTCAAGGAAAAAGTATGTAAAGGAAAAGTGTGCTATAGTAATCAAGTCTAAGATGACAAAGATGGATGCCTGCAGTTTTGTTCAAATCCTCAAAGAAAAGCTGCAACCACTTGGCTAGCTGGAGACAAACATATTTTCCCGGCTACTCAGGCTATCCAAAGAACGAGCAGTAAATCTTTCACCATTCAGACTGCAGTTCACCTTCACGACTGAAGACCTTACATCTCCAATTTCCCAACCCAACTGATTTCTAAAACCCCTGCACCTTCTGCCCAAAACTACCACTGTCCTTAGTGAACTGAAGTGCATGTCAGCCAGCCTTCTGAGTCCCTGTCTATTTTAGATACGTACTGAGATGAGAAAAAATGTTCATTGACTAGATGAGTAAGAACGTATTAGAAGAGCATCTCTTCTGACTTCCCACACAACAGTCACCATGGGAGATGTAGATGTCTGTGCTAATGCAGGGAAATGTATGAAACCATTCCACAAATGATGAAACAGGGACTGTGGGATAACAGCCATCTAACACTGAAGTGAAGACAGTTGATCAATTAAGACTCTTCCCCGAGTCCTGAACTGCAATCTTCCAACTTTTATGAGGTCTTCATTCCAGTGACTTACAAAATGACAGCTTAAGACAAAGGAAAACTAGAGATAAACAGCAATCCTGTAACTTTTCTGTCCCTTTTACCCGCCATTCTTTACTCTTCACCAGAGCTCCTATACAATGGAGTAAAACACACCTTCAACCCTGCTTTCATTAATAGTAATTCTATGCACTGGTGAAGGGGAATCTGATCTTACATACTGAGCATACATACTTAAGTTACTTCCAGGGTATATTTTTTCATCTTCTTCCTGCTATCCCTACTATGAGATCAACTTTGTAATCTCCTGCTTCAACATCCAATAGCAATACCTCAGCAGCCAGCTTCTCTCTATGTCAAAGTATCTATTTGCAGACCCATAAAGAAGCAAAACAGAAAAAACCACCACCAATATACAGATCTTTAAGCAATATCCACATTCTCCACTGCTCTTTCAGTTCTTACACCTTGAAGTACCACTTTTGCTACATGGCTAAACAAGTCTCTGATTCAGTTAAAGTTTACCTCTATAACCCTCAAAGATTATACAGAATTTTGAACAAGCACCAAAGGAAGGAGGAGTGGGGTATGCCTAAGTCAGCATTGCTGCCAGAAATAATGCACGTCAAAGTACATCCCTGAGACATCTAGAACATTGAGGAATGAATAAATAATATGTATGGATTCTAGCATGCTTTCCAGAAAAGCAATAATCTTCTCAAAGCCTCTTCTCCCCCACTGTAATATTAAATACAACTCACTGGATACCTGAAAACAGAATAACAACGGTTAAGATGTCTTTAAAAAGCTAACAGAACCCCCGCCTCAACCAAAACAGACTAACTAACAAAAAAAAATCCCCCCTTCCCCCAAACACAACTGCTCCACTCTTCAAAAAACTCAAACAGAAAATCAAAAACATGATGTTCAAAAAAATTATTGTAATATGACTTAGCTTTCCAAAAATTAACTATTTCATTACATAAGTGACAAACATTTTAATGGAAAAATAAGAAAACATTAAAATTAAAAACTCTAAACCAGTAACATATAGCTAAAAGAATTTTGCAGGCTACACTTACTTATGCTAACAGAATAAAGCTCTGCCCAATGTTCCAAAACGGGAGGAGAGCCCAGTTAAACACCACATCCACCAACAATATGTCCCAGGGGTTTAATCCTTGGACCTCTACATCTAAATGAGATAAATATCTAATCCTGTACTAGTTAAAGATACTGCTAATGGCTCATTTTCCACTTCAACAGGATAATTAAGTACATGAGTATTTCCACTCACTTGCACAGGACTAGTCACAGTTTAAATTACTTCTAATCCGAAATCTTACATTTCTGGGGCTTTCTCTTTCATTTTTTAAGAGGTACCATGTTTTTTTGAATCTTGTATGATGGGGATGTTTACATATCTTGTGCATCAAATTATGCTCATACTAACACAAAATATGTGTTAAGACATCTCTAGGACTAGACTGTATAAAAGTTAAATAACTTGCTTGCAAAATCAGTATCATTTTGTCCATTGCTAGTAAAGCAGAGACTGATATTTTGAAGTGCTTGTTCAAAACAAACAAAACCATCCTGTCATAAATATTTCTTATGTAAAGATAAGGCCAAAATTCACAAACATTAGACTCAGAAGTGCTGTGCCTTGGTCTGTTAAACATGCCAGTCAGCACCTATTGACTCACTGAAAACGTTTTTAGAGTTGAGAAATTAAGTAACTTAACCCCTTCCTAATGAAGGCAATCAGCAAGTTATATCTGTCCAACCCTAATCTACAGTCACTTATTTCTGTAGAAATTTTATAGGTTGCTTTCCTCAGGTTTTAGACTCATATTGACCTAAAGACCTCTGTACCTTAGAGTTCTTGACTGCTGACCCCTATCAGCTGTTACTCACTTCCTTTCCTCTGGAAAAATCATGTTTAAGGATTGTGTCTCCTAAAACAGGCTCAGACAAGGTCAGGTGAGTTAGCTCATATCAGCCTTTTTCACCTGTGTAAACAACAAGCCTAAAGTAGAGGAGGAAGAACGCACATAACCCCTTTCTGTCAAAGCCAAACAGGAGGGCAGCAACCCCCAGCTGGGCAGCAGCAGCAGCAGCATCCTCTAAAGCACAGCTGGATGCAGAGAGGGACCTGTGACCCAGACCTTAGACATCTTCTCCATTAGCTCCACAGCCACCCAAGACTATTTGGGTTACAGGCTGGGAATCTTGGACTTATAAAAAAGTTAAAGTGGCATGAAGACAAACAATGTGTGTCCTTACTAAAAGAAAACTGCATCTCTTCAGTACTCATCCATTCCTTCTGAGCACGGCTACTGATCTTCAGAGCCATAAAACCATGACTGTCTTGTGATTTACTCCATATTCCAGCAGACTTTGTATTCTACATTTAATGGCAGATCTCAGTGACACCTACTGACATATAAAAAGCCCTGGAATCTTACCCTGTGTGAAAACAGTAAAAAATTTAAAATAGCAATACAGTTCAAAGTAAATATCATCTGGTTAATTTATAAGACACTTGTGAGAACCACATACCTACATGTCTCCTGTCACCTCCTCTCCTCTGCCTCCATATTACACCTCATTGAAATAGAAAAAACACTTTGATGACAAGGTTCTAGCTCTTTTGGCTAGTTGCCCAGATAAGAATATCTATCCCTGTTACAGTAACCAGAATAGAATATGTGCTCTATCCTATACAAACACATCACAAAATCCTAAATACAGTACAGTGTGTATGAATCAGTATTACAGCCAGTGATACTCCATATTTCTTACCGCTGAGTCATGTCATGCACAAGAAAATTACACTAAGATTTAAACTAGACTCACAGAATCCACCTGACAAGTGCCTTTCTGTCATATTAACACTCCCAATATTTAAGCTATTTCCTTGTGTTTATTTTGTATTAAATAGGAAATAGTTTTTCCTCAATGCACTAAAAATAACTTTCAGATTAAACTCCTTTTTCTTTCTTTTTTCTTTTGTCACCTTTTTTCCCCTCAAAGTTTTGCTACATCCCTTGCTACTGTAGAGGAACGTTACAAATATTGAATAATCAAACTAATACTAAGGGGAAAAATTCTATATTAATGCAATGTTTTCCATATCCTTCTAGTTACTCTCACCTGTATTAACTCCCACCTGAAGTGCATTCAGCTCTGGGGTCCCCAGCACAGAAAGGACAACGACCTGTTGGAGCAAGTCCAGAGGAGAGTCCCAGAATGATCAGGGGGAGGGAGCACCTCTCTTACAAGGAAAGGCCGAGAGAGTTGTAGCTGTTCAGCCTGCAAGGGAAGGCTTTGAGGTGACTTCACTGCAGCCTTCCAGTACCTGAAGGAAGCCTACAAGAAAGATGGAGAGGGACTTCTTGCAAGAGCATGGCATGTTTTAGGTGTCAACAGGACAAGGGGAAATGAACTCAGACTGAAAAAGGGCAGGTTTAGATTAGATAGGTAAAAATTCTTTACTGAGAGGGTGGTGAGGCACTGGAACAGGTTGCCCAGAGATGCTCCATCCCTTGAAGTGTTCAAAGCCAGGCTGGATGGTGCTTTGAGCAACCTGGTCTAGGTGCTCCTGCCCATGGCAGGTGGTTTGAACTAAATGACCTTCAAAGCCCCTTCCAACCTAAACCATTCTACAATTCTGTGATTCTATAATTCTATGAAATCTATACACAGACAATCTAGACACTTAAATGATGAGAAACAGATTTAATCTTCATGAAAATATCTGCACAATCTGAAGAGGCCATTAGGGAAATATGCTCTGAAGTGAATTAAGTTAAAAAGATATTTCTTACTATTTCTAAAGTCAAAAAGCCACCCAAAATTAACTGAACACATTATAGTAAGCAAGAAACTGTTTCATATTCACCCAAACTCCCATTTACTAAATTGCATCGAGGGAGAAAATATAATCACAGTGAATTGATTAGGCAATTATGATATGATTATGTTGCCTTTTCCCTCTTGGTACAATTTTGTAAATGTATGTTTATGCAAATGTTAGGCAATATTCCACAGGTAATGCAAGTTTCTTATACTTTAGTAGGAGTATCACCAAAAAAGCAAGAGTCATGAGTGCACATTTAATGCCTTTTTACAGAATATTATTCCAAATACACAGGACTATAAGGTGGCAGACACTATGTAGATCATTATTATTACACCTTAGTAAATCCATGTTTGTTTTAATTTATGTGTACGGCACACATTTAAAAAAAGCTGAAATTCCTAAGTCTGCTGTAACTTTAGTAGCCAGAAATGTAACAACAAAGGAACACCACAAAAGTGGAAGTGAGAGGATGAGTTGGGTTTGGGGTTGTTTTTTTTTAAATAGTAAGAAAAGCCTAAGACAGAAATAAAAAAGATATGTGACATCAAGCCAGATACCATAGAATAGTGCGAAATACAGTATTTTCAAAAATCTGAAAAGCACACTTCACATTTTCAGTTTCTGTTTTCAAAGGAAAAGGGGAAATAATCCGGCAGAGTTTTCAGTGTAAGTATTTTGCACTATCCTCCTCTCCAAATACCACTAATAAGTATTTCCTCTTTGCTCACAGGTTGGTTTTTTTTTCCTGTACTCCTAATTAAAACCACTTTCTAGACTAGTCAAGGAATGCTTAAACACTCTTCAGGCAAATTGTGACCATCTTTACTTCATCCCTTCCTCCTGTTTCTTCCTTGAACAATCGTTATTTAAACTGATACAACCTAATACCAGAGACATGAAGCCTGTTTCACAAAAGGGGATGTCACAGCACAATGTGTTCTTATGAGATCCCAGCATCACAAGAGAGAGCCATTAGTTTCAATGGTTTAACTAATATTATAAACCATTGAATAGTTTGGGTTGGAAGGGACCTTAGCAATCATTGAGGTACAACTCCCTGCCACAGACAGGGACAGCTTCTTCCACTAGACCACGTTGCTCTAAGCTCCATCCAACCTGGCTTTGAAGCTGCAGCAGTTTGAGTGTTTGCCCACAAAGTTGGCAGCTTCATCCAACGTCCTCCGCCAGGACAAACTCAGACAAGGTAAGGGCATGGTCAAGGCAGTGCATTATTCAGATGGTGATCACCATTAAAAAAACAACTCACAAAGCATAAAGTTGATCTTGATTGATCCAGACCATTGTTAGAGACCTCACAACTTGCCACTGCATTAAATATTTCATTATTCAAGCTTAGCTAGAGGAAGTCCTGGACTAATCTTACCAAGATCAAATTGCTATTTAAAACCAGCATTAGATTGCTATTTAAAATGGCTATTTAATAAATTAAATTAATAATAAATAAAATAAATAATAAATATAAATATTACATTAATAAATTGCTATTTAAAACCAGCATAAAGTAAGTATTCTAAGATACTTCAAAGTATTTGTCCCATGTTGACTTCCACATTCCAAAATATAACTGGCAAGCTTATACTAATTACACCAGGCAATAACAAAGCAGTTAACCTACATCTGTATAAAGGATTCTATTTAGTAAAAAGCCAAAGACTGCAACCATTTATTTTTTCAGCCAACGTACATCAACATGTAGTATTCATTATTTAAATCTCTGGTTTAGTAATTTAATTTTCAATCATGCACCTAGCCTTCACTTACTTTAAAACTAATGAATCAGATTATCATCAGATTTCTGCTCAGGGCTGAAGCTTGATGGACTTTACAGGAAGAACTCTTGTAAATTTATAAAAAACATTCTGTTCCTAAAAGTAAACCATCAAGCCCAATGAACCCACTACACCATGTGCAAGTTGGCAGAACTACAATACCAGCAACGTGCTGTGCAAACATCAGTTCTAAATAAATTTTTACTTTGCACCTACTGAACTAACCAACAAATATGTTTGTACTACAATTTAAAACTATGGAAGAGAAAGCTTTTGTTTTCTATTTATCTTTCAGTTTATAGTGTAGAATACAAGTTTGGAATCCAGATGTCATGCACTTAAACCTCTAATGAGCAAAAATACAGCTTGATTTTAAATATTTTGCCCAGACTTCACTAACACTGATTAGAAAGCTACGGATTCTGAATTGTAAAGTGATTCCTCATGTGCTTAGTAACACCTCGAATGAGGATGTGCAAAGTTTAAGAGTTGTTCTCATTCACATCCTTCCCCAGGCAAATATCACTCTTCAGGGATGTCTGAAAGGAACAGCAATTGAACACTGGAGTTGTTAAACAGTTGTATTTCCATAATTTCAAAAAAATATACATATAGGACGATATGGAAGTCTTAGAGGTACAAAAGAACACGGGATACACAAAGAAAAACTTCCTCAAGGGAGAAAATCTTTTATGTCAGAGTAGTGGTTTGTACATAAAGGCCTCAGAAAAGAGAAACTGCTGCACGTGCAGAACCTCGGGTATAGAAGGTTCAACACCACACAGTAACTCAGGCCCATCTGTGCTTTCAGCATATAATAATGTTAGCATTTAATGTTAGCATTAAATATAATGCTAACAGTTTTGTCAATGGCAATAACTTCTCTCTTAGCAACCCCCCTCACTTGTGGATTAGGCTGAGTAAGATACGATTTGTCTCTTGCGAATCAATGTTTAGCCATTTAACGGAGACATTTTAATTCTATGTTTAAAGATTACTTTCAATGGATGTTTATCAATTATACATAGTTTGCTAAAACAAAAGATCATAAGCTATTCTCAAAAGACTTTTGATCTATAAAATGGAGCCTGGGAAACCAGTCATGAAAAGTCCACTTTGAAATCCAACAAAAATGAAAAGAAAGAATAGAAAAAATGATGCTCTTCTATACAACTATCTGCAAAATTGTGACAAGTGACGAAGCCTGCACAATCTGAAACCCCACATTGCTCAGAAAATCTACAACTTTGCTGTTATGTGGTCTTCTATACTTTATAGAAATTGAGGAATTTCATCTAGGCTTAAAGGTAAAGAAAAATTGAAGTGAAAGGTCATATTTTCCACTGTACAGGTTCTAAAAATAGCATTTAGCAATTCTGCTTAGGTGACATTCATGTTCAGTCTGTGATACACCTGTAGCACTCTAGGAAGCAGAAAAAAATGTTTCATTTGGGTGGCACTTTTTCCAAGAGCGGCATCTAAAATTCAACTTCAAAACCTCACACATAGGCCAAGACTTCCATGACAAAAATTAAAGTATATTTGGTTATTTCAACTAATAAAAATTAACCCTAAACCCATTTGTCATGGAATACAGCTCCATTTCAAAATACATCTTCAAAAGCAATGTTATTTAAAAAGCCAACTTAAAACTTCTATTGAAAGATTCATGAATTACATATTAAATGAAGAGGGTGCACTCACTGCTAACAAAAAGCGCCGACTTAAGGAGAATAGAAGTAAGTGGCAGTGTCCACAAACTTTTTCCAAGTTGTAGAAAGCAGA
>WEKX01001232.1:63152-88744 GCA_013390025.1 Pitta sordida | reverse complement strand
GGCCTTGTTTGGGGTTGTGAGTGCAGTGCCCGACCAGGGTCGGGGGCCGGCAGCTCCTCTAACCCCGTTATGATGCCCATGTCTCTGCTCTAGGATCCCAGGAGGTGTCCTGGCTTGGCTGTTTCTGCCCGCGCTGCCG
Source organism: Pitta sordida (assembly GCA_013390025.1). NCBI lineage: Eukaryota > Metazoa > Chordata > Aves > Passeriformes > Pittidae > Pitta > Pitta sordida. The sequence continues at coordinate 88,605 of WEKX01001232.1, read as the reverse complement.
GGGGTTGGGTGGCAGTCTCTGCTCTCCCGCACCAGGCAGTGCCCGGGTCACCCGCGCTGGGCGGGGTCCTGTCGCGGCGCTGGCGGGGGCGCTGCGGCACAAGATGGCGGCGGCGGCCGGGCCGTGGGCGCTGTGGCTGCGCTGGCTCTGGTGGCTCCTGGGGCTGCAGGCGGTGAGAGACGGATCCCGCGTGTTGGCGCTCGGGGCCCATGTGTTGGCGTTCGGGGCCGAGCGCAGCCGCGAGTCCTGAGAGAAAGCGGATGCGAGGGTGGGGGGGCCGGAGTGAGACGTGTCCCGGTGCGGGCAGCGCCCGTTCTCTGCCCGTCCCGTCCCCGAGGCGCCTCATCCCTTTCCCAGCTCCGGGGCTGCCTCTCTTGCGGTCCGTCTCTGCTTCTGCCCTCTTCTTGAAACCATTTGTATCGACGCTGCTTTTGCTTTAATGTATTAAATCATATGGTGTGAGAGGAACGCAATATTGGAACGTGTATTTGTAGCCAAAGGTTTGAAGGAGAAAGTGCTGCTGAAATGAGGCGCATCCCTGGCAAAGTGGCTGAAATTTTCTTGTTCTGATGAGAATTCAGCTTCTGAGGTGTGAAGTTCTTTCCTAATCCCAGTCAGGAACACTGGTTATGATTAGTTCACTTACTGTTTCAGGGTAGTATGACAGTTATGGCATTACGAATTGAGGGAAAACGAATTTTTCCCTTAAATTTATTTTTTTCTGCCACTCCCTATGGTCTTATTCCCAAGCTGTTTTGATCTTGTTGTGTAACCAAAACCTCTTCACTGAGCAATAGTTAAAACAGCTTTAGCAGTGTTTGTCGTCCTCGGGGTTGTTTTTTTTTTTATACTACTGTGGTGGTGTTATATTTCTTATTGCCAGCTTTCCTCAGAAAGGGTAAATACGAGATTATTCAAGTAGAACAGAGTCCCATTTCTCGTTGTTTGCTGTCATACAGAAAAACCACTTCAGTAGTGTCCTGTAGGAAAAAAGTATCCTTCTGCGGAAATAGAGAACAGAGATTTCAGAGTAGTTGTTTGTATATTACAATTTTTTGTTCATACTTTAACATTTTTATGGCAGTTACAGAGAAACAGAATGAGGCACCTTATGTATATTCCACCAATTCCCAATCCATAATAATCTCTTTATCTCTCACATCAGTGACATGCCTTTGCTTTAGCTGCAGTTTGGCCACTGCAGGGGAGGACCTGGGTTTGGCCTCTGCCTGACGTGGGTGTGCTGCGCAGGTCAGATGGTGTGGGAATGTGAAGAGGAGTCTGATTTGCTGCATGGCAGAGTTGGTTTTTCTTCTGTACTTTCCTGCCTGGCCCAGCACAATTCTGACTCTCATCTGTCACCATCCACTTTGGGTGTCCTCCCACTCCTCTGTGCACAGGGATATTCATTGTTCTGTGGCTGCTCTGGGTGTTGTGGGGTTTGCCTGAGGTCTTTCACCCAGACTGGAAAGCAGCTGGGAAGACTTCCTCCTGCTGTCTGTAACTACCTGAAAGGAGGTTGTAGTCAGGCAGGGGCCAGTCTTTTCTCTCAGGCTACTGGAGTCAGAACAAGAGGACACAGTCTCAAGCTCTGTCAGGGGAGGTTTAGGGTGGATATTAGGAAAAGCTTTTTCACTGGAAGAGTGATCCGTCATTGGAACAGTCTGCCCATGGAGGTGGTGGAATCACCGCTCCTGGAGGTGTTTAAGAGTCGGCTAGTGACACTGAGTGACATGGTTTAGATGATGGGATGGAGATAAGTAATAGGTTGGACTTGATCTCAAAGATCTTTTCCAACCTTATTGGTTCTGTGATTCTCCTTTACCTCTTTCCTTAATTTCCTCTCTCACTTTTCCCCCTCCAAAGCAAGCAGCAGGAAGGAAACATTTCAAGCCAGGGTGTGAGAAATCCCTGTGTACGAGAATGGGAATGTGAATTCACTACAAGAAAGACATTGAGGTGCTGAAGTGAGTCCAGAGAAGGGCAGTGAGCTGGTGAAGGGTCTGGAGCACAAGTCCTGTGAGGAACAGCTGAGGGAGCTCAGCTTGGAGAAAAGGAGGCTCAGGGGAAACATTCTCACTCCTTTCAACTCCCTGAAAGGAGATTGTACTGAGGTGGGGATGGATCTCTTCACCCAGGTAACAAATGATAGGGTGAGAGGAAATGGCCTCGGTTTGCGCCAGAGGGGGCTTAGATTGGATATTAGAAATGATGTCTTCACTGAGAAGATGGTCAGGCAGTGGAATGGGCTGCCCAGGGAAGGGGTGGAATGGCCATCTCTGGAAGTGCTGAAAAGGTGTGTGGATGTAGCACTTGGGATATGGTTTAGTGGTAGACATGGGGGCACTGGGTTAATGATTGGACCCAGTGATCACCTTAAAGTTCTTTTCCAACTGTTATGATTCTATGAAAACAAATTCCAAATACAATTTAAGGACTGTGACAGTTACATTGTTTTTGCTGCCCATAAAAAACAGAACTAGTGTTTTACATAGAAGCCATGTAATTGAACTGGCTATTTTAATGTGTATTACTAAAAAATCAGAATTGCTGTTTTTTATCTGTGCTTGCACTTCTACTATGTGATTTTCCTGTAAGATTAATGCAAACATGAAATTAAAATCCTCCCTCTGTGCCTTGTTGAGCAGCTTGGTCCATTTCCTCACTCTCTGGCTGTGTTTCTCCCAAGCTTAGCTGTTATACTTACTTTACAAGTGTCTTTTCAGTGGTATGAAATTTACTGAAATTGTTTTGAAAGAGCAGACTTTGAAAAGCTGTAGCTTTGTGCATTTCAACTGATTAATTAAGTTTGGTGTTTTTTCCTTACTTCCTCTAGAGTAATCAGAAGTATATATAAATTTTGGCAGGTTTCATACCTCAAAATGTACATATTATGAGTGCCTAGAATTCAATAGTCTCAGACCATTCTTTAAAGTGGGGTGGTGTTTTGGACCTATGACCTGACCATTAGGTGTTACTGTAAAACAGCCACATGAAACGTAGTTGTTCTTTCTAATCATTAAGGCATTTAAAGTCTTCTTTTTTAAAAGAAGCAATTTAATGCTGAAGTATAACACTGTATTGGCTTTCAGGTAAGTGTCTATGGAGTACAGTTGTCATCAGAAGCTTGCAGAGAGCTGGGCTTCTCCAGTAACTTGCTGTGCAGTTCTTGCAACCTTCTTGGACAGTTCAACCTGAACCAGTTGGATCCATTCTGCAGGGAGTGCTGCCAAGAAGAAGCTCAGTTGGAAACTAGAAAGGTGAGTTTTGAACCAAATCCTTTGTGGAATAATATAACATGTGAAGTTATGTTTATGAGGCTTTTAATTTTAGAAGTGTATGAGAATCTGTGTTGTAATTTCAAGAGGAAAATGCAGCATTTATTCATGGCCCAGTATACACATATAGGGTCCAGATTTGCAGACTTGCCATTCTTCTCTAAAATAATGCCCTTGTACAAAGAGGAGAGTCTTTGGTTCTTTGGCAGCCCTTTTGTGGTCTGTGGTGACCATATTTGGGAACTGTGTCTGGTTTTTGAAGGGGCAGGTAGATATATAGGATTTGGAAAGGGCAATAGGAGGATAAGGAGACTGGTGTTACTGGTCCCAGCTCTTGCTTGGTCATTGACCAGGACAGTTTAGCTCAGTCCTGAGGAACAAAAGCCTGGTGTAGCTGCCAGGTCAACTCCTGAAGTGGCACAAACTTGATAGAAACAAGGCTGCTCAACTGCCCTGCAGCAGTGAGAACAGCTGGATATTTTGGGAATGGTCTTGCTCAGAGCCCGTCTGTGCTTAAATCAGTTAAGCAAAGGCAAAACCTTTCCCGTGTCTGTAGTATACAGTTATCTGTGTCCCTTAAGGTATGTCATCAAGGAGGAGTTTCTACCGTTCTTGGAAAGAATATATGTTTTCTAATACATGGTAATCTAAGAGCACTTTCAAATACATATATTGAAGACTGGTTTCATTTTCTGCTTGGATTTTATCATAAATGTGAACAATGTACATTTTGATTATTACTTTGTTTTCTTACTTCCATGACATTTCTGAAGAAATTGAATACAAATTATATTTGAGATTTAGAACTAATATGGTAAACATCAGCTTGAATTATAGGAGTGATTAAGATAGTATTTTATATATTTTCATATCCAGGTTTGAATGTAGGCCTTCCATATTTTGTGCGTGAATAGAAAAATTGGATTTTTTAACATTATGATTGTGAGGTTCATTGTAGCATCATTTCTAATGTTCTTATATTAATCTTATCCTGTTTCAGCAATTGGAAATTTTTTATACTGTTGCCACATCTTGGAAATGTGTTTTGCAGATTTGGTGATAGTTTTGTGGATTTAAATTTTTTTTTTAGACTTGTTCTCTTGTACTCAGTGACATCTCTTGAAGACTAGCCAGTGGAAAATTAGTGTTGGGAGAAATGACTTAATATTTTCTTAACAGATTGTGTTCAGAATCATCATGTTTTGGATTGACTTGGGTTTTAACATGTGCTGTTTGTAATTGAGCTTAAGATTTTGCTATTACATAAAAATTAAGAATACAATGAAATATGTAGTAGCTTCCTGCTAAACAAGAATTTTCATGATGTGCATGCAGAATAGGAAACCTGAATGCTGCCTTTTGCTCTAGCTTTTCCTTTTGCCTTGTTTTTTTCTGGTTACCATAGAAATCTTTCTAATGAAAATTTGATAGTAATGAGTGAATGGGTGTTGAAAGTCTTAAAAGGATTTTTTTTTTTTTCATACCATCTTGTTTGGAGAACTCCTAATCTTACTCTGAAAACCTCGTGTGGTGCTGAGTTCCACAGCAGTGGTGTTCTGGGTTTTGCTAATGCTGTGACTACGGGCTTGGATGTCCCCAAAGCACGGGAATCTTTCTTTTGTGAACTGATGTAGCTTGTTTGTTTTATGAGCAGGTGTTTGTTCCCAGGAACGTCCTCACAGTCTGTGCTACAAATGGACTTGTAAACTGTAAGATTTGAATGTAATTCTCTTTGCAAGTATGTGGCAAATATTAGAAACAGGGAAAGCAAGAGTTAGTTTATTGCATGGATTGTGCCTGAGTTCTAAATGAGAATTTAAAGTTTAAGGGGATAGCACATCTATCTGAGAATTTTTATGTAATTGCTACTTTTCTCAAATGATCTGTGAAATGAAATATCCTCAGGACTAAAAATACTTCGTGCTGCTTAGTATCAGTGTAACCTCAAATGAGATGTTTACAGATTTGAACTGTTTCATAGCCTTGAAAGATGTTTATTAATCCTAGCCTTATTATTGGTCTAGTAGTTTGTGAATTGACATTGTAGAAAATAGCTCTGAGCTCCTCTTGTTACTCAGAATTTGTCTTGCCCCAAACATCTGCTGACACCTGTCCAGTGAAATATTTTAATTACTTCAGAATTGCACTGTGGGTAAAATGAAAAACATGTTTGGGTTGTTTTCTCCTCCTCTAGAGATTTTGTATGCAGTTTCACACTAATTCAGAAGCTAGTTTAAACAGTATTGCTTTAGACAGCTGCAAGTTTTAAGCCTCAGTCTGTCAGATGCAGAGCACTGCTGGTGTGTAAAACGTAGAAGAATGAAATGGAGGTGAAGCAAACTGTGCGTGAAATTGTAGTAGCAGGAGAGATTGTCCATATTTTGCAGTAGCTGAAAATAGCTGCACTCCATCTGCAGCTTCACTGCCTCTGTGTGATCATTTCAGACATAGCTATAAGCATATTCCATTAATTGTGTATTATAATCTTAGATTTATCTCAACACTATATGCGTGTCAGAATCCAAATTGATTTTAAAAATCAACTCTGTGATAAAATTTGCCATACATTAAATTTCACAGTTGCACTGCGCAGGATTTTTACAACCCATAAAAGTTACCAATATGTCTAAATGGAGCTTGGAAATATATTTGTGCTCACTAAGATATGTTCAACTTCAGCATTTTAAATTTCTGCTGTCAAGTGTTTGTCATGTTGTTGTGTTTGGTGACTTAGCAAACATGACATCAGGTGTAAGCAGAAGCTGAGTCATGAAAATAGATGGGCCAAGTGACCTGTCATGGGTAACATCACATGTGTCTGTCACACACTTCAAAATAATTTATGATTGTGTTGGGAAACAAGGCAACCAGTGATACAGAGGCCTATATGGGTAGTTCTGAAGTTCCCTAGAGGTGAGTAATACCAGCTCCACTCCACAAATACAAGCAAAAAAAAATCTAAAATTCTGAGATTTTAAGGAACTTTCTTGCCTGTATCCAGGGTTCTCAAAATACGCTAAACTGTCAAAGCATGGTTTGCTTTGATTGGAATATCTAGTCCCTGCATTGCTGAGGTAATGAGAAGTTTAGCATTATTTTTCACCAGATTTTTAATAGATATAACAATATACATGACTGAAATATTTCAGAAACTTTAAATGGATTGTATTTTAAGAGGGGAGGTGTGCACCTTGATGTTCTTCCCACACCATTAAATATAAAAGTTTCCTTTTAAAGTTAATGTAAGGCTGTGGACATAACGCCATTAGCTGTAGACAGAGTGGATGAGATTTAGATAATACTAGTGGTATTTAGAGGCTTTTAAGTATTATGTTTTCTCAACATCTTGAAAAATGCTGAAAAGAGACAACTGTTTGGGGAGAAAATTTTAAAAATACATACTCAAACACTCTGGAAAATGGGGGGGTGAGGGTGGGGAAGTCAAAGGGCAGCAGTGCAACCTCTCCTGGGTTTTTGCTGTGGATTTCTGCTGGCCGTCTGGGTAGGGGTGTCTGCACTGGGTTGATCAGAAGGTGTGTCATGGGCATATTTGCACACCTGTTCCCCAGTGTCACACTGTAACCTGAGCTGTATTTAATCAGGTACTTGTACTACCTTCCTGTAGAAATGTCCTTGTCATGTTTTCACTGTGTCAGACCATTCTTTTTGTTGAAAGTCCTTAGTACTTGAAATTGAGGGAAGTCATTTTAAGGCATGAATTATTTGACCTGTTTCAATGCTGCAGAACCACAAAACTCTTAAAGTGAACCCTGAGATCTGAACTTTTTTCAGTGTTAGCCCTCTGTTTCTGCATAGTATCACACAGTCTGAGTGGTTTTAACATGTAAGGGACAATATGCAACAGAAGACTTTAACCCCTGTAATAAGTAACTGCAAATGTTCAGCTTGGTCTGTTCTGAAGAAATGATTACTCTTAATGTCACTGAAATATGAAAAACGTACAAATTCAGTTTTCTGTAGTCTACCGTAGCTGTCACTCACAACAAAATTGGCACTCAAGCCTTTAAACATTATCAGGAAGTAGATGAGCATATCTGCAGAAACCTTCTCAGAACAGGTTGTTTTATATTATCCATTATAATGGATAATATATTCTCCTTATGATGTAGCTTGGCTGTAATTTTATGCAGTTCTTTGCACAGAGTTCCAGGGAATGAAAGAAATATTTGCAGTAATATTAGTAGTAAACAAGACCATTGTCGTTGTGATTATGTACTACTTTTATTTTAAAAAAAAATATAAATGGAAAACTTTCTTAAAACTCCACCCTGTTACATGTACAGGCTTCTTAAATGTGCTGTTATGAATTACAAGGAGGAATAAGGTGACAATCTTGTTAAGACTTTTTAAAACTCAAAGTAGTTTACAGAACTCACAATAGTTACTGGAAGTAGAATAACTTTTGGTGCTTTTAGTGCTTCAGGCTACTCCTGTGTAACACTTTATGTTCATTTTTCAGGGTTTGTTTTCATTTCACTAATTAGTGCTGCACTCATATTACTGTTGGCTGCCTGCTTGTTCTGCCACAGGCTCTTCAATGAACAATTTCAGTGAATCAGTCTCGTCTCTTGGTTTTCAGCTCAATGGTTAAAACCAGCAAACTCTTTAAAGCTCATTGACGTCTCAGTGGTATAGTGCAAGTGATATCGATGCTTATGGAAATGAATTAGAGTTTTAGTTTACTTCTAGCTCTTTCTCAAAACCTACATCTCTTTCTGTCATAAATGGTGCTTTTACATATTTATACTCCTTATTTCTTGCATGGTACATAAAAATGGTTCATGTTCGTTGTTTTTTACCAAGTTTGACCTTAGAAATAGTGTAATTCAATGACAGCTTATTTTATTTAACACTCCAGTAAATAATCAGAGCTCTGTAATTAAGGCTAAGATCTCCCTTCAAAGTTTGCTTTTAACTAAGAACTGTCCCATACAGTCCATATAGGAATAATTTTATGGGCTGTATTGATGGGGAAGTTAGAGGAATTGAGATGGCTGTTCTCCAGTTGAGAAAGTCTCTTACCGGGGTAGTGTTGCTTCAGAATGTTATGGACAACCGTTCCTTGTACTAAAAGTGTGCTGCAGTGAATGTCCTTCTCAAGAACTTTACCATGTACGCTCTTCCCTTCCTTCTGTACATGATGTTATCAGCAAGGGAAATCAATGTTGACAAACAGTAGTCCTAGATAAGGAAGGTGCAGATCGCTAGTCAGTGGCTAAGACAGAAATGTACTGTCTGTTTTTTGCCTCAAATTCATCAAAGGTTCATGTCTGTCAGATAAATGAAGATAAAATGCAGTATCTGTTTGTAACAGTGCAAGCTTTACCTATGGAAGACCTTTATCGAGTCTTACCTGTGAGAAAGAAAAGGTTGAGGAAATTATAAATGTGAATTTGCTAAATGTGAACTTAAGTTGTTGATGAGCATCGTGCTGGTGAATGGAATAGGTTTAGCTAATGAAGGCTGACCTTCATCTTGATAAAGTACTGGCATTTGACTCTACATTTGTTGAAAAAACTTCAAAAATTAAAGGTCTCAAAATTAATGAAATGTGTAAGGTCAAATAAATAGCTCATGGAATCTGTTCTCACTCTTTTCTTTGCAACTCTAAGATGCTTTATTTTTTAATAAAAGCACAGATTCTGGAGAATAAAAGAGATGTTCAGGGATTCTCTTTCTAGAGGTAAGAAGATGTTTAGAAAGAATCAGATGGTATATTCCAAAATTAAAACTTGAACTGTTAACTTTGTCTCTACTTTCTTGCATAATTCTGCTCACTGGGTCCAAGTGAGAGCCTGTACATAGGAGCCTTAGTTCTGCCACGGTTTTCTATTCCACTCTGGTCTCCATTGGGCATTCACACCACCTACAGCTCCAGAGGTCTAAAGTTGATGGTTACTCAGCTTCTGTGTTTTCTCTTTCAGCTTTTTGCCAGATCTCTTGCTTACATGACCTTACACCAAGCCATTTCATAGAGCAAAATTAACAAAAACAGTATCCCAGAAGTGGACTTATGTTGGAAGTTGCTTTGGAATTTTTTGGTGGTTATTGGATTTAAACAGCCAAAAGGTTTATGTAACCGTGCAAGAAGGAAAGATATTATTTAACACCAAAAGTAAAACACCTAAATGAATTACCCATCTCCTATGTGGTGAAGAATGTAATAGTAATGCACAACTAGTTTTGTACATCCTGAATAAAAATGTTATCTCCTACTCAAAGCAGAAGTCTTAAGTTCTGAGGATCTCCAAAAGGCAGATTCTACCACCTTTCTTAGTAAATTATTTCAGTGCTTAAACAACTTCATTGTGACTTTTTTCCCACATTTATATTCAGTTGGAATTTCCTTCTCTACAAATAACTAAGAGCTTAGATTCTGCCTCAGCTTTGTTCAGAGGAATTTGCCTGTAATACATACCAGTATAGCAATGATTCACACAACTGGTTTTTGACTGTTGGACTCTGTTTCCAAACTCTTATTTATTAGGCATCTCCCTTCACAGGATAATGAGTTGTCAATGGCAGAAGTTGCCATTTTTGCTAAATTTACTGATGACCTCAGTTCGGAATGATGTGTGTGTAGCAATAACTTTACTGGCTTTCTGTATTACAGAGCAGTAATTCATAATGTTCCCAGCAGTGAGGCTTTCTGACTCCTCTCTGTTAACCCCCAGATTCTTACTCATGTTCTCCTCCAGGAAAATGAAAGACTAGAGTGATTTTGGAAACTTGGAACTGTCCGTATAAATACCATGCATTGTCTTCCATGAATAGAAGATATTTTAGAGTTGATATCTCAGTGTATATTCTTTTAAAGTAATATAGTTTTCTAGTAAAAGTCACAAATAAGCACATATTTAGAGGAATTTGGGAAAAAGCAAAAAAAATCTTGCAGCAAAATCTTTTTGTTGTAGCTTAATTTCTCAGAAGAAAAAAATATGTATTAACACATTTTGTTTTCTGAGTAGGTGGATGGAACACAGAAAAAATTAATCTTCATGCCTTTCAAAAAAAAAGTGATCCTTCACCTTCTTTTTCAACAGGACAACTTTGCACGTATCAAGCAACTTTGGCCATGTAGAACAAGAATATCTGCATTTTTCCTGACTTTTTTTGAAAGAAAACAATAGTATAACTTGATAGGAGATCAGCTTATGTCATAATATGACATCAAAATTACAATAAGTTTCATTAAAAATCGATTGCATTGGGAAGAGATCCATTGTTGGCCTGCATTTAGCGAAAGATTGTCTTGTACCTGAGGAAAGTGAAGATTCCAGTTTTAGCTGTAGTCACAGGTTGTGCTTTAGTGTTTATTGTCAGAGCTTAAATATATTTTTTAAACCATTTGGTGCATTCAACTCTCTTCCAGTTCATGCCCCCTAGATGGTGGCTTCATGTCTTCATGGCATGATTTTTCAGCGATTAAGGAGGCCCCTTTTCGCAACTGCGCATGTGCGACCTGGCACGCATGAATATTCAATTAGGCAGTCATGAATATGCAAATCAACCTGCACAGCCACGGCAGCGGCTCTGCTGCTTCCCTCCCTCCCGGCACGGCCGCCACAGCAACCAATACACAACAACACGGTGCCCAAACAGCACCTGGGGGCCATGTGAGGGTGTGGGGCAAATTTGCATATTAATGAGCTGCCATTGTACGCAGATGGAGGGCTTCAGGGAGACAAACAAAACCATGGTACTGTGGTATAGGAGACCTGACTGTGTTAGAAGAGGACAATACCCAGAAAAGGGAGGGCATCCAGGTACCATAAGGTAGCTACTGACCATTGTGTGGCTTTATCTTAACAGCAAACAGCTGTACAAATGCGGTGTGAGTGGCACTTCGTACCCTGTGCCAGGCAGGGTCAGGCTTAGTAGTTAGAGGAAACCAGTCTGCAAAACATCCAGAGGTGTTACAGAGGTAAAATTAGATAAAATTTCTTGTATTTTATACAACTTTTTTGTCACCTTTGAGATAACATAATTTTATTATGACCAAGGAGCAATCTGTGTAAAGTACCACTTTTTGCAGTTCATTTGGATCTGAATTCCTCTTTGGTTGTAAACATTAATGGTTATGTGACAGGAAAGCAATTTTTCTTCTGGAGTCTTTGCCATGAGCAGCTGTGATAACAATACCATTTCTGTGAGTAAATAATGCACCGCTGGAATTGTCTTGCAGAAATTGCTTCAATTCCCTTCCTAACAGCAGGTGAAGTGTTTTCTGTCATCCAAGTTCAAGTTCCATGCTTTCACTTACTGGAAAAATTGTTTTTACATTACATATTTTTATTTAGTATAATTCTTGTGTAAGTGGTGGCGTTCTGCTGTCATTACTACTTTCCTCCATCATTGAAGCCAAGGTGACCAATACTGTGGTTTTCCTCCTCAGTTGTGCCCATCTTGATTACATCAGTCGGAGCTGTTAAAAGAAGTTCAGGTGCTTTACAGAAAGCTTTTGAATAAAATTGAGCTCAGGTTGCTGCTTTGGAAAAGACGAGGGAAAAGTTCAGATATTGTTACAATAGAAAGCCTTAGAAATGCTATTAGAATGTTGTAAAGAAAGCTGAGTTATTTTTATAGATGTAGACATGAATCAGCCTGGAGATCTTAACAGCACTTGCTTTGGATGTTAACATGGACACTACTCATAGTTTAGAGAGTCCTTTATTTCATTGCTCGTAGTAGTACTAAACTCACTTTCATGGGCACTAAAACAAGTGAAGCATTACTTTCAAATGAACTAACTCATAAGTTAAGCATTGTGTAATGAACTGACTCGAGATGTCATTTCTAGTGATACTTGAACACAGTGACTGCTTTCACAAGGAAGTTTGGAGAACATCTGCTCTGAACACAATGAGATGGTAGCAGCAGTAGATACATTAACAAGTATGCTTTTGTGGTGGGCTAAGCGATTCAAATAAACCTGGTCTTCTTGCAAAAGACACCTTTGTTTGGAGTTACAAATGAAGCCAATTGAGTCTTATTTTATTCTAGTCTAGCCATCGAGAGAGCAGCTGTTTGTCCCAGCATGAATCTAAACTTCTTTGTGCCAGCACAGTTGGGTTTCAATTATGGCAGGGTTGCAAGCTCAAAATTTAGACATCAGTGATTGAGCTGTTTTCTTTGTCAAACCTCTGTCAGATATTGGCCAGGAGTTACAAACTAGGAGTAGTAAGTAATTACAAAATGTCTTACATATTTTAGATTACTACAGTGATCTTGTTCCATAAAAATCCTTGTTTGAAAGGAAGAAAATAACTTTAGAATTATTTGCAGTAATCAGAGTTCAAAAATGCTTGTTTGACTGTTGTTCTGAATTGGAGTGTACTTAGTTATGCAGTTAGATAAAATAGTTAATTGGAGAGAAGGCTGTTTATTCCTTCATCTACTTCTTGATAGAAAAATGCAGGTAACAGTGAGTATGAGAGAACCAGTATATATGTTCAGTGGATTAATGAGTATACAAATGAATGTCTAAATCTGGGGTGGCTGATGGAATTGTTGTTGAATGTTTTTTAAAGAATAACAGATAGAGATAAGGTAAGTGAAGTTTATAATATCATTCTTCCATGTTTCTTCCATCTCTGTAATTACTTCATGTTTTAATTCCAGAGGAACTTTAATTATGCAAGCTAGTGTCTGAGCTGTTTATCTCTGACTTTTTTTAATTAAAACCTTTATTCGGGTGGTAAAAAAGCTTTTAAAAAGTCTTGTACGTATTTGTAGTCTCTTGAGTATTGTTTCACAGTAGTTCTGAGTTTTAGCAGTCAAATCTTAGGTTTTTATCTTAAATCTGATATCTAGTTGAAAATGTATCTGTAGTTAAGCAAATTTCTGAGATGCTGTTCTGAACAGATAATGCAGTGCAACATTTTCTGTTGGGTTTGCCATGTAAGTAATGATTAGTTATTAGTTCACACTATGAGAGAGGCTGTAATCTCCCTCCAGATGATTAGAATATTTCTTATGTTCTAATTCGCAGTATTTAGGCAAATACTGAGTTGGACCTGAATTCAGAATATTCATATTCTGAAATGAAGATGTTTTTCTGACTGTCTATAATGCCTACATGCCTAGATGATGAAATGTTAATAAAATTGCCCTGAGATTTCTCTCTCATCATTGGTTGTTTGCTTTTATGACTTTTTCAGAGGGGTTACTATTCATTAAATAGCTTACCTTTAATTACGTGTATTCACAGTTCATATTTTAAATGAAATCTGAATTTACCTATTTCAGGAAAGTTCTGTGTTTCCATATCCTGACTTGCGTATTTGTTATGGAAACACTGTGTAAAAGAAAATTAAAGCAGAGGACTTAATTATTTATAGAAGGTGATGAATAAAAACTTTTAACTGAAGCTTATTCTATCTGCTTCTATATAATCTAAATTCACTATCTTAAACAGCATTTTATTGTCCGAGTTAGTTTAAAATGGAAAGTAAAATTTCATTTGATGAGACTTTGTTTGCATCTTAGGGGAAGAAGAAACAGTTTCCTTTTACTAGTCCATAATTCCCATGTTCAGCTGGATTTTTTAAATGAAGCTTTCCTTACAGCAACACTATATCTCAAATTATCTTTCTTTTTTGGAATTTTACATTTTTAAGTGTAATGAATGAAAATTTTCATGTATCTTGACTGAACTGTCGGTTGCTGCATAAATCACAGACAAGTCTGAAATCATAATTCTGTTTAGGATCTTATTTGTAATTGGCACCAAGCCAATAGGATATTGTCTCCCCAAAGAAAAATAGTTCAACAGATAACACACTATGTAAAAACTAGTAATTTAGATTATTTTTGCCATTAACAGCTTCTGTTTGTTATTACAGCTTTATGCAGGAGCTGTCCTAGAAGTATGTGGATGAAAATTGGGAAGGTTCCCTCAAGTTCAGGGTAAGTAAAGCCACTACTATTCTTTCAAATATGAAATACTGTCACAGTGGAATGACAAACATACTTTAAAGTACTATTACAAGGAGACATAAATTTAGTATATCAGTAAGGTTGCATTGATCTGAGACTCATGGAACTGGTCTCCAATAGATAGATGAAATTATATTGTGCACTCATGAACTACAATAACACCTCACCCTTCACGCAAACACGTGTGAGTCATTAATATGCACACAGGCCATGCCCATCGCTCCATCCCCAGCCACTCCAGAGCACAGGCCCCCCCCCCATGGGGCCAAGCTGGTCCCGCCCTGCAGGGAGCGCCGGCACCACCCCTCGGCGAAGCAGAGGCACTGCCCATGTGTCGGCCCAGAAGCTTCGTGAATCACTGAGGCAGGTCTGTGAGAAAAATTTCTCGCAAATCAGCGAGGTCGCAATGGAGGAGTCGCAATGCAGCGAGGCTGTACTGCATTTTATTTTCACAGATCCTGCCATATAATTGTTCTATGAGTGGATAGTGCCAGTCAACTATAGGGAATGAAATACCGTAGTGTCAAAGGAAAATCAGTCCCATTAGTGTGAGGTAGGAGAAAGCTACAGGAGAAGAATCTGTCAGAAATTTCAAACTGGGGTTTAGGTGATGGCAGTGCTGTGGTTATTTTGAGTTTTTTCCTGTAATGAAGTCCCTTATACTATACTTTGGACACAGTTGGACATAATGACTAATCTAGCTTTAGAATTAAAAATTGCACATACAGCATGTCTACATCTACCATGGGCAGTATTAATATGTCCCTGCTTGAAAGCTGCCGGACAAACAAGTAAGAAAAAAAGGTCTTGAAACAGGTGACAAGTTACCAAGTTATACTGCTTTATACGCTTGCCTGCCACATCTACCCACACACAGTAGAGTTGGATGACTGTAAGACCAGAACAAAGCTATTTTATATTTTCCAGTGTTTAAAATACCAAAATAAGAATTGCTTAAATGACTTGGCCTACTTCAGGGGTGTGAGGAGATTGACCTTGTTAGCACAGGAGTCCGTATTATCTCCATGACCATCAAAATTTAGCAAACATAAAAACATTCCAGCTGTTGTTGCACATTGACTCAGCTGCTTTATGGTTGTGCATTTGTAACAGTTAAATGCTCCTTTGATCTATAGGTTTGAAGGAAAAGCTCAACCTGTTATGCTGACCCCAGCCTGCCATATGTCCTCAGTTATCTTCAGGTGTAGGTCCTGAAAGGGAATGGTCCTCATACATGAAATGTCTTATAAACTCTTGGAACAGTGCAAAAGGAAAAACTTGAACATTTTGAATAGGGTTGGGTTTTTTTTCCTTTCGGTCCTTGATTAACTAAACCTGCTTAAATATTTACAGACTATTAATCATACAATTTACTTTTTAAAAAAGCTGAGTAAATATCAGTGTTTCTTAACCCCTCTGGTTTGACTACCAGTTTTTCTTTGGTGCAATAAGAATTAAAAAAGGATTGAGTACTGCACTTAAATTTATCTTTTGCCTTTTCATGACTGATTTTTGCAGTTAATCTAAATTTTTCTTGACCAAATTTCCTGCTAGGTTATTAGAATAGGTTGGAAGATGGGATGTGTTTTAATAGCATGCTTAGAAATATTAAAAAAAAGCAGTAGAATATTTTCTTCCAGCTGGTATTTGTCTCACAATAACATTAATCTCAAAATACTTTTACTTAGATTTGCTCCTCAATTTTAACTTCTCCCAGAAACAATATCTAATGTCTCCATCTTAAGACATTAACATTCAAAAAGTGCTTTTTATTTCAAGTTTTCACTTGGGTATTTCTACAGGAGTTGCCTGAAGGTCACACTGCTGCTTTTGAAGCATTGTCTTTGTAGGCTTCATTGAACTGTGGGGCCTGTCACTGACAGTGTCTCATCATAAATAACTGGTTCCTTTTTCATAGCTTCTGTGAGGATTTTGTTACAGGGGTTTTTCGTGTGTGTTTGAGGGTTTTTTCCAGAATATACACTGGAATACACTTTCCAGAATGGCACTGTTAATTGCAGGGCTGCATATGTATTAGAATTACATGGATTAGGGTACGTTACTCCTGTAACTGTGAAGTCCTCACCTTTAAGTGCCTGTGTAAATTGCTTTGTCACTTGGCCTAGTCCCACACATTTGATGTGTCTCAGACCCCTTCTGGAGTATATATTTTATATATTTTATTTGGCCAATGAGTGAATAGTCTTATTTTGGTTAGGTAAATTATGAGATTGATATTTTAATATAATTAAGGATAAAATGAGTTGAATTAATAAAGGTTGATAAAAGTTACACAGTTGGGGAAAGCTGTAGGTTGCTCATGGTTATGAAATGCAATATTCTGTGGCCCTGTATCAAGGGTTTTTCCCAGCATGGGGTGGCTGTGGGCGCCAGGAAGGGCCGGCACAAACACTGATGCACAGCAATACAGGAAGCTCGACTTCCGCGTTGAATGCCAGCTCATTAATATGCAAATTTGCCCCACATCCTTACACGGCCACCTGGCGCTGTTTCGGCACTGTGTTGCTGTGTATCAGTTGCTGCAGTGGCTGTGCCGGGAGCGGGGGGAAGGTGGCAGGGGCTATCCCGGGGCTGGCAGGAAGCAGCAGGGCCACCACTGCCCTGGGGGGGAGTAAACAGCAGAGCCGCTGCTATGGCTGTGTGGGTTGATTTGCATATTCATGCTGCCTAATTGAATGTTCATGCGTGCCAGGTCGCCCATGCACAGTTGCAAAAAGGGGCCTCCTTAATCGCTGAAAAATCACACCGCTAAGATGTGAAGACAGAACATAGGGGGTGCGAAGTGGAAGAGAGCTGACTGTATTGCTAGTTGTTTCAGCAATGCTCAGCCAAGTTTCCAACAAACTAGTTTTCACAGTTTATTGAAACAAAGGGACATTATAACAATAGCAGTGAGCTCTCCTTTGTACTGTGTTCATAGGTAGAGGCTACTTTTAGGTCTTTAAAAGCACTGTTCAGTATTACCTCTCTTTGTGAAACACTTTCATGCAGGGCAGCTTTAAAGTGCTCCTACAAACCTGGTCCTTCTCTGACCTTTCAGTTGTAGTTGATTGCATGGCAATCCAGTTTGCTCTGTAGGAGCACCTCAGGAATGCCTTCCAACAAAAGGCGAGTGCTTTGGTATTGCACGTGTTTTATAAGAGCATAAGGTGAAGTGATTTTGCAAAGCTGTCAGAACAGCTCTGACTTGTGTCAGAATTAAACTGGTGTTTAATTCACCAGAACATAGTGTCATGGCACCAAGCTCAGAGTTCATCTTACAGAAGTCAAAGTGGAAAATGGCTCCTCTGCTCATCCATGGATGGATTAGAGAAGTACTTGTCCCTCTTCACTGTGTAATTTCAAAGCAGCTACAGAGAGAAGAAAATGGGGAGATAGCTAGGATTTTAGTAATAGACGTCAAAGTACTAAATAATGGTGTAAAGATGATGAGCAAGTAGCCTTTAGACATAGGATCATAGGAAGCAACAATGTCAATGTTGGGGCATAGGGGGCAAACTGTGGAGGCAGTGCTGAAGCAGGAGCATGTGCACCATGTCACACCATGAGCAAGCAGTTGTGTCCCCCAAAATGTGCAGTGTAGCTGCATCTGACTTCCTAACCCCATCAATTCATTTCAAAGGCTGTTAATTCAACTCAAGGACTAATTTTGTGGAAAGGGGAAAAAAAAGTGTTTGTGGGCAAAATCTGTATTTTTAATGCATATCAGTATTTTAGTTTGTCATTTCAGCTTCTAAAATTCAGAATATACAAATTAAGTTATTTGTACAGTGAGTGTTTTTCTTTGTTGCATTGCAAATTCAAGTGACTAATGCAGAAAGTCACTACGATCAGCATTAGGAATAAATAAGCCATAACAGAAACTAATTTTGTTCCAGCTGTCTAAAATTTCAGGAAAAATGTTCTGTAGCGCTTCAGCTTTCAGAAGCTTTAGACATTTGATATTGATACAAGTGTATAATAGCTGCTTTTAATGTGACAAAATGTAATGCTGCCTATAGAATACTTTCCACCTAATTCTGCTTCCATGTTATGTGAGCTTGTTCAGTCCAACACTGCAGCCAGAAAACAGCCACTTATGTCTAAATGAGCTTTCATCTGTCACTCAAGTAAAATCCTCACACCTGTTACAAGCTTAAAGTGCTGTAACCTGAGGTAACTCCCAAAGGCTATTCTTTAATATAACTGAGTTCCAGAGTTAAGATTTGCTTTGGAAACTTTATCCATTTTACTGTGCTCTCTTGCTGTCTTTCTTAAGTTTTGCAATTAAAGTTACCAGCTACACTGACTGCCTCTCACAGCCTTCCATTCATGTAAAGCCCTAGAGACTGATTTCAGCTTTCAATTATAATTGAAGAAAAATGTGGAAAAATTCCTCCAGAAATAGTTCGGTGTTCTGTGGACTTAACAAAGAATAAAAAATATTCTTACTACTTTCACACATTACTGTTGATGACAGCCAAGACAACAGGTCACAAGGACATGTGGAACATGAAGTTGAAAATGTCTTTGAGTTTAAATCAGACTTGAACTGCAGTATGTGGGCAACTAGTAGTTATTTAATGCTATTAGAAATTACAGAATCACAGAATATTCTGAGTTGGAAGGGACCCACAAGGATCATCGAGTCCAACTCTTATAAGCACCACTGTCTCCCTGGCAGGAATTGAACCTCCAGTCTCCCACATGAGAGGTGGCAACACTCACCACTATGGTAAAGCGGATTTTCAAATTGTTATACAAGTGCACCTTGCAATACGACATTAGTGTACAGTCCTGCAGAAAGAACAAAAACAAGTCTTATTTTCTTCAGGGGGCTGGTATATCTGGAACTTCCTTGGGCCACTGGTATTTTTTGCCTTGTTTATACTTTGTAGTGGTTGGTACAACAAGCGGAGTATTTGATTTTGATCTGTACTGGGAGCACAGTGGAGCAGGGAAGAAAATAAGTGCCACTCTGTATAACCATGCTATAAAATGTTAACTGTCTGCTGTAATATAAAGATATGTAGAAAGATGCCAGAGAACATCTCTGCAATTACTGAGGAAAGACTAGAGTTGGTGAGGCAGTATGAAACATGAGTCCTGAGGTTGCACTCATCTCCATGCAGCAGCTGGATGCCCTGCAATTTGTGAGAGATTCATTGTTGTCTAACCTTGGAGAGGCAGCTTTAACATGCAGCCAGCACCTTTGTGGGAATCAATCCGTACTGACAGGTTCATCCTTGGGGAGATGCTACTGACGTAGTACAGGAGTGCCCTGAATCCACTTAATGTCAATACAGATATACTAAATTCAGCCTTCAGCACGACCTGACTGTAAAAAGGAGGACTGTGTTTTCTAAATAAATTTTAAGTACTTCTAGAAGTTGGGCATTCATTAGAGTAGAGTGTTTAGAAGTAGAGGATTATGCTCACACTTTGTCCTGAAATAATTCATATTCTCTTTTTTTAGAGTTAACACAAGGCCTGGGTTGTGCTGTAGGGATACAGGGACTGTGCTGCTGTTGATGGCTCCTATTGCTGACTAGTGCTTCAAGTGAGGAGTTGTGCAGCAGCAGCCCACCTCAGACAGGCACTTCTCTCCATGGCCTGACAGGCCAGAGAGCATGTCTGAAAGCCACCTGCCTTTAGGAGTGTCACGAGAAGGGGAGATACCAGCTTCTCATTTTCGTGGTGGTTTTCAACACCTAATCTCAGAGATCTCTGCAAGACAAGATTGCCCATCTTGTCTGCCAGAAGAACACCTCTGCCCACAGTGTCCTCTGTGCCCTTTCCCCCGCACTGCTGCCACGTGTGGAGTGTGCTATTGAGATGGGTGTCATATTCAGCCTCCCTCACAAAGCTGATCTTCAACCAGATTTTGATCCCTCCAACGCTCTTCCTCCCTTGTGTGCATCCCAGCAGCAGATGGGCCAGGCTGCTGAAGGCTGGCACTTGTGTGTGCAGATGAACTGACTTACACAGTTGCACTCGTGTTCGAGGAAAATCCAAGCAGATATGAATCTTGTTTGCTTTACTAGAAAAAATAGGTGTTCCTTTGGCATAATAAATGCATCATTCCAAAATAAGTAATTTCTGGAATACTAATTTGATGTAAATCTACTTAATGCAAGTGGAGAAGAGTTTGATTTTCTTTCTTTTTTTTCTCCAAACCTTAGCTTTTGTCAGGAGTGATAAGCCAAAACTCTTCAGGGGACTGCAAATCAAGGTGAGTGGTAACCTAACTTTTTGCGAGGGGGATGTTAGGAAGAATTAAGTTTAGTGGAGACATTCCTCCTGTGGATTGTTCCCTGTTGGCTGACAAAGTAATCCTTTAGCAGAGGACAAATATGTATTTGCATTGCCAGTATGAATCTTTACAAGTTCCTGCTAGTAATATTAGTTTGCTTATTGCTCAGTAACTAGTATGAGTTCTTCATTGCATTTTGGTTTATTTTATTATTGTTTGGTTGGTTCTAATCCAAGAAAAAAATTATAGTGGAACCCAAAATAGTAGATGGGAAAAGAATGTGAGGAATGCTTACATTCTGTGGATGTCTTGGATTTACTCAAGTTTATTCTGTCATAGTTTCCTTTTCTCCTGTTCTATTCTCCTCTCATTTTCTTATAGAGCTGCCATTTCCATACATTCAGTGATTCTTACATTTTTCTCCTCCCTCTGGGAATTTCCTTTCTGGGTTCTATTGTAGTGGTTTTTTCTTTATAGACTTCAAACTTTATTTATCCAGCTTTATAGAAATGCATATACTGAATGGTTTTTCTTATGATTTGCATATATGTAATGCTGCATAAGCTGCACTGCCTTAAGCTCCAACAATTTTTTGGTTTCAAGAGCTAGTGTAAGACTTCACTTCCCTCTTAAAATCCTGTGTGAACTTTGAGTGTACTTCACAGATCCACATCTTGATTCTCACGTCTTGTGCTCCCATCTCTATTCCCCAAATGGCACCATCTGGAATCACTTCATAGCTGTGCATGGCTGCAATAAGTGATTTGTCTTCTCAGCAGCAGATTCCATCTAAAACAGATTTCCTCTGTCTGTCTCACACATTCATGTCTCCATGTCCTCCAGTTTCTTTCAAAAGCTTTCTCTCCTTCTGCCTGTCTCACTGTTTCTTTTAACTTTGTAGATTTATTGAATATCAGAGCAGTCTAGACTACAATTGGTATAGGGCACTACCAGAAAAAAATATGCTGTGCAAGTGAATCTGTATTTATTTTACAAGACTTTTGGAAAAGTGATTAGAGGTGCTAGTAGCTTCATTAAGTAAAACTGACTAGGTTAGCTCAGTCGAGCAAAGTGAAATACTCCTGGGGAAATCTTTCTATAAACTTAACAGCCAGAGCTCTCTAATACTGTTAAAAGCGTTTATTTGCATTCCATTTGTTGGGACTTTGCAGAAGCATTTGCAATTGTGTTACCAGCAAAGCCTAGTAGGTGCAGATAGAATGTGGCAGAAAACAATGTGATTAGATTTAGAAATAGATAGTAGAACTTTGACATGTTAAAGTGACCCGAAGTTTCTAAAACGGCAGAAAGACTATTGATCATGTGAGGAAGGTCATTAATCTGCTTGATTGAGAAGTCCAACACTGGTAACTTCAAACAGATGAAATACCATCTTTTGAATCCAGGCTTGTGGCACTGCCCCTCTACACCTGCATTAACTGGAGTGGTGCACCAAGGAGAACAAGTGGATCTTTCTGACGCTCCACACACCCCTTCATTTGACTTGTTCCTCCACTTTCCTCTCTTTGACATTAAATGCAAGTCAGAAGTCTGAGCTGATTTAAATCACTTCCGAACAGGGGAAGTGTTAATATTGAGAATGCATTTCGTACCCAAGGTAACTAACTTTTCTTTTTATTCCCCCACAGTATGTGCGTGGGTCTGACCCTGTACTGAAGCTGCTGGACGACAATGGGAACATTGCAGAAGAACTGAGCATCCTCAAGTGGAACACAGATAGTGTGGAAGAATTTCTAAGTGAAAAATTAGAACGCCTATAAAGCATTGCTTTCCGTCCTCTTTCCTTTCCATATTTTGTCATGGTAATCTTCTCAGATGAAGTGCACTACAATTGAAAAAACATTTCAACTTCTCTATTAGTAATACCTGTTGTGCTGTACTAAACATCTTGTAATTAGAAGGGAAGCTTCAGCACACGTCTGACAAGTTGACAAACAGTAGCTTGTCTTAACATTATTGTTTCAGCTCTTAATGCATTTATCACTAACAAAATGCCTTGTGTCAAAATTTATTATGCAAATATCAGTTTTTTAAAATTGGGCCTGTTTTTACAAATGCTCTTAAAATTGAAGAGCTTCAAATCATTGAAATGATTACCATGTTTTTGTCTGCTGCTCTTTCTAAGGAAGTCAGAACCAAATGCAGTCTTCTCCCAAAGAAACTTGGCTACTAATGCACTCTTCTGGGTTTTTTGTATTTGAACTGTCCTTTTATAGAAGCATTGTTTACAGTAAGTATCTAGTCCACAAGTTTTGAAGCTGATGGAGGAACTCATGCTCTGATAATGTGAAACATTTAGTAAGTACACTTTAGTGAAGACTACATAACAAACCTTTGAGGTGTATGGAAGTCAGATGTCAGGTGTGCTTTACGTCAAGTGTTTTGCTTCAGAAAACATGAGCTATAACTCCTGAAAAACCTTTCCTTCTAACTTTCAGAAATCTATTGCAAGCCTGTTTATCAAGTGAATTTAGAAAGTGTTCTTCTAAAATGTGTATTCTTCTTTCTCAGTTGAAATTTGTTATCAGGGACTACAGATAATATCTATGGTAATGAGTCAAGTCCATTAAGGCTTGTCAGGTTTTTTCCACTTAAGAGTCAATAAAACAGTAATCAAGAGTAATGTGGAGTTTTCTTCTGAAGTCTCGTTATTAAATAAGTCTTCCTATTAATTACTTAATGCTCACCAATTTTTATACTTCGATGGGTGTTATGCTATGACCTGACGTGGAACTCAGGTTTTGTCTTCATATATAATTTTACATCTCAGCAATTTCTCTATAATTTATAGACATTATTCCCAGCTTTTGAGAAAAAAATCATCAACTTCATAGCAGAATTATAAACCTCAGACTGAGACTACAGTAAACTAATAGAGAAAAGTGATTCTTTAGGCATAACCTTCTGAGTTTTTATTCCTGAAATGTTCCTACAAACTCATAGAAGGTGTGTGGAGCTAGGCCACATGATGTCTCACTCCTCTGCTTTTGAAAGGTGCTCCTGATCCCCAGATGACTCAGTGTGAGACAGCTTCAACAGTGGTCACCACTATCTTGGAGAAATACTCTATATGTAAAAAGCACAAGTCTTTGGAGCTTGTGCTGAATTATCAGTCAAATACAGATTTGTTCTGGGGATAGATGATGTATTAGTCATCAGATGAGCTACAACCGAAACCTGTAGCATGATGGCCCAATTATTTTGGTAGTAAAAATGCTGCCATCCACTGGTCTTTTAATATACTGACTATATCCCATATTTTTCATTCCTGTGTTTGCCAGCTAGGGATTCGTTTCTGTATAGATGACTTATGCTGGTTTACCAGAACATTTTAACCTCATTCTTCTCTCCAACTTTAGGTCCTCTTTATCATTCAACAGCGAGATTGCTTCATTTGAGATTTACCAAATATTTTTATCTGTTTCTATTTCCTTCCTCCCCCTTAACATGACAGCCAGTGGGTTTCTGGCCTTCAATCTCTATTTCCATGTCTTCCTACTGCCAGCCCAGTACTTCCCTACATTAAATTTGTCTTCCCACACCAGGTCCTTCACTGCTGCTCTTGCTTGTCTTTCACAGAAGCAAGGAACTCACTCTCAGAGCAGGAGAGAACCATTCCAGAGTGGAGGAGGATAAAGAATTTCTCCTGCTTAACTGAGGAGGAAACTAGGAACCTCAGAAACTCAGGAACCTAGAGGAAAACTTTCTCCCAATTTTCCTCTAGGCTCCTGATTTGTATTCCACATCCTAACCTGACCTTGTAACAGATACTGATTCTCGTTGCTAAAAGCATGCCCAAGGCACATTCCTTTATTTCCCTCTATATAGGATCATGTTTAGAGTCTTCCCTGGTTCTGTTACTGAGAGGCTGAGCCCTGATCCTACTCGATCTGTAGCTTCTAGCAAAAGCTGAATTACCTGCAGTGCCTGACCTGTTGGCTGTGCTCCTGTGCTGTTCCTGAAGTGGTGAATTCATACTGTCCTGGCTTTATTCTTTCTCATTCTGTCCTTTAGATGGTACTTAGGTTCTTGGCTCTACCAGCATTTGCTAGGAACACTTAACTTTCTGGCACAAATGAGCTGGGCTTTATGCTAAAAGAGGCAATTAGAGTGGGGAATAATTTCTTTTGGAAGTTCTTAGGTTTCTATTTA
Source organism: Pitta sordida (assembly GCA_013390025.1). Lineage (NCBI taxonomy): Eukaryota > Metazoa > Chordata > Aves > Passeriformes > Pittidae > Pitta > Pitta sordida. The sequence goes on along the minus strand of WEKX01001232.1, from coordinate 63,942 downwards.
TTAGTGTGTGCGGTTTTTTCTCCAGTCTGCAGCTGTGGAAATTCATAGAGCTCAAAAGGTTATTTTGGCTTGTGGCAATTAACCACACAGAATACAAGGTTGAAAGCTCCAGTTTAAAAAGGAAGTGATTCATTTTTACTTATAGCCACGATAAGCACCCAGTACTTCATGAAAGGCATTCACTCAGACTTATGTAAGAATTATTTAATCTTATATAATGCTCGTGTTGTGCCAAATCTTGAGAGAGTTAATGAAAGGACAAATAAAAGCAGCAAGCATGCATGACTGAGCTGGAACATGAGTCCATCTACTCCTATCATTTCAGAAGAAAAAAAGTCAACCTTTTTGCAAGACAGACTATCTGTGCTTTTATGAAAAAAAATCACTTGTACCTTCTGTTTTACACACTGATATGATACATAGAGGAACTTGAAGCATAGTGTACAAACTACTTGGAAGGGTTTGCTAGGTACCTGCTTAGTCTTAGATTCCTGCAATGTCAGCCTGAATAACATGATTGTAGCAGGCAAGAATCTGTTTCAGAGCTAAGGGAAACATTCCAGCAGACATTAAAATCATGGAAAGTAAGTAATTAAGTTTTCAGCTCAGTATTTGTTTTATTGTTCAGCACAGAACAGATTTCCAACTTAAAGAACACACACACAAAAAAATTGCATTCAGAAACCTGAGCACCTATTGAGAGTGTCACTTTTTCCTGAACCTGAAGTTTCAGAAACTTAAGTAAATTTTGTCATGTTCAGCCAGGGTGATTAGACACCCCCACCCCACC